>QLOT01003697.1:0-16299 GCA_003313875.1 Russula aff. compacta | reverse complement strand
AAAGGGGTAACAGTACTCAGTATAGTAAGGGGAAACTAGTATGCAAACTGGGAACAAGGGAATAACCAAGAAGAGAACAATGGGTGCATCTAAAAGGCGTTGACAGTGGGTCATAAGGACCCAAAAAGCATGTGATCCCAATGAACAATAAGGGATCCCACAGGAATGGGGTGCACACCCAAAATTATAGTACAGTGCCTCAGGCGCACACAAACACAAACGATCTAATACTAGACTCCTGGCCGGTTCCACAACTTACAGGAGTGCAAGCAGTTGAATGCTTACCCCAGGCTGGTTACATCACCTGTCCACTAGAATGGACGTCCACGCTCCATTATTCGCCCCTGTTGTCGTCGCCCCAGCTGGGGTCGGCTCGCCTCCACCTCCAGATGTTTGACTCGCTTGGGGAGCCTGGCTGTGACGAGTCTACTCTCGCAGGCTTCCTTGGCCGACTGGTTGGCCGCAATGGTGGCCTTGATGATTTGCAACTCCCTATGGAGCTCAGTGCCTTCATCGTCCAGTCGACGGTACCGCTTAACCTCCGCATAGAGGTCCCAGCTCCCATCTTCGACCACCGCCTCTTCCAAGGGGAAGAAGTCCAATTGATTGCCCCAGAGCTGCCCTCGGAGCCAGTATGGGAGTGGCTCCAGCGGCTCATCTCCAGGACAGGGGAGGGCATAGAGGTCCACGACCCTGGCGTCTTGCTCCCCTCGGGCGGTCACCGTGAGCCCTGAGATTCGGCCATCGTCCAGTTGCTTGACGAAGACGGCCAATTTTTTGCCGTCCTTGGTGGGGATTGTGAACCCCGGGAAGCGATCGTTGTTGAGCTTGTACCCATGTGGGCACTCCAGTGCTTCCTGGTCGACGGCTTCCAGGCGCGCCTTGTTGCCCTCATTGATTTGGGATCAGAGGGTGCGGACGTGGGTTTCGTAGGCTTTTTGTCGTTGGGCAATGGTGGCGAGGAGCCCCTTTGAAAGCTTTCAGAGCTGGGGCTCAGTGAGGGAGGCATATCCCTCCACGATGGACTGGACTGTGTTTGGGGAGAGGGGTTCCTCCCAGTGGTCACTAGTGTCCAGGTTCTGCATGGGTCCCGGGACAGGGATGGTTCGCGGTGGCACGGGGACGGGGGCGGCGTCGGGGGGATAGGAAAGGGAAGGTTCGTCCTCCGACAGATGTCCAGGGAGCTCCTGAGCATTCATCTCCCCTGCCGGGAGGACGGTGAGGATGAGTGGGGTGGAGGGTGCGGACATAGTAGCTCTTCCTTAGTGATGGTCGTGGTAGCGGCAGTACCGTTCTTTGCAGAAGAACCAGTGCTCGTTAGAGTGGGCATGAGAGATGTGAGGGCGACAGCGGTGGCTAAGCGGCTTCGTAAGGTCTTTGTGAGGGCAGGAACAAGGTTTAAACTCGTAGAACTTATGGGTGGTGAAGGGATAGGAGCAAAGAAGGGATTGGAAGAAGGATTGGGGCTCCGTCTTGGGGAGAGAACAGTGGAGACTGCTGTCTTCGCCGGGGGTTTCTGCTTCCCTTTTATGCTATTCAAGGGCCGGCGCTTGTGATACTCCCAAAGGAGATCTGGGGCAAACACCTGGTCGGCTGGTTCCCAGGTGTTGTCACTTTCTGGATAACCCCGCCACTTTATTAGGTATTGTAGGGCCTTCTTCTTCCTGTGGAGCCTATGGTTCCTGACCTGCTCCACTTCATATTGTTCCTCGCCTTCCACGAGGTCCAGCGCTGGCCTAGAATAGTTTGGCCCATACTCTTTTGTCTCCCTATATGGGGTAAGGAGTCCCGCATAGAACACGTTGTGGATCTGCCACGAGGCGGGGATACCAATGAGGTACGCAACCGGTGATACCTCTTTTAGCACTTTGAAGGGCCCATATCTTTTGGGGTTCAGCTTGGACCCTTGATGGGGGAGTTTCAAGTGGGTCGCCTCGAGCCATATTTGGTCCCCGGGCTTGAACTGGGCCGGTGGGATATTCTGTGCCTTCTGATTGATGGCTTTGATCGCCCTGTCCCTTGCCTCTTCCATCTTTTGTACCCTTGTTTCGACTGCCTCGTTATTGGTGGGGGTGTTATCTGCTGGATATAGTGACAGTTCATACCCCCAGAGGATCTGATTGGGTGATAACCCTGTGGTGCTATTCCTTTGATTGTTGTGTACTGCTGTGGCAATCGGAAGCCATTCCGTCCAATCCTTAGGTTGTCCTGCCGTCACTAGTCTTAGGTATTGTTCCACCCATTGATTCTTTCGCTCAGAGAGCCCATCGGTTTGGGGGTGGAATGCGGTAGACAAGTTTTGCTGGATGCCCAGCCGTTTGGTGAGTGCTCTTCCAAAGTGGGACGTAAACCGGGGGTCCCTGTCACTGATTATTTTAGTGGGGAGGCCGAACCATGGGTAGAGGTGTTTTAGGTATAGCCAAGCCATGCCTGGCCCCGTGATGGAAGTGCTGCATGGTAGAAAGATTGCTGCACGCGAGCATCCCTGGTCAACGATGGTGAGTATAGCGTCCAGACCATTTCGTAGGGGCAGTCCAGTGATGAGGTCCATTGCCACGCTTTGAAAGGGCATTGTGCCTTTCGGGGTGGGGATGCGGAACAGAGGGGTTTTCCTCTTGTGGGTGAGTATCTTCGCTTGTTGGCAGGTTGCGCATCCCTTAACATATTCCGCTATCCAGGTCCTCATCCCTGGCCACCAGTATGTTGCTTGCACCTTTCTCAGTGTTTCATCTCGGCCGGGGTGTCCTGCTGTGGGGTAGTCATGGGCCTGCGACACGATGGCCCTCTTTACTTCCTTTACGTTGGGGACTATGACCTGCCCCTGTGCCATTGTGGGAGTTGTTTTGATGGTACTGATTTGGTTGGGGGGAAAGATAGTGATTGCCTTATTATCCTCTTCTCCCAAGTCTGCTCCTGGTGGCCTGGAGAGTGCATCTGCTGCAGTGTTCGTCTTTCCAGGGATGTATTCTAAAGTGAAGTCATACTCTTGCAGATCTGCATGCCACCGTGCCGTTCTTCTATTCAGGTTCTTTGGTGACTTCCAGTACTGAAGATTGGCGTGATCTGTATGGATGATAAATGGCATTTTGGTCCATCCCAGGTATTGTCGCCAGTGGGCCAATGATTTCATGATGGCCAGCAGTTCCCTTTCATAGATGTCATAATTTCGCTCGGTGGATGTGAAGGTGGCCGAGTAGTAGGCAATGGGATGGAGAACAGGTTTGTGACGCTTGGCTAGTGTAGGTGTAATGTTTTCTCCCTCCTGTGAGAGTACGGCCCCCAGGCCATATGCTGAGGCGTCCACTTGTAATATGAATTGTTTGTCGAAGTTCGGTTGTTTGAGCACCGGGCTCTTGCACATGAGGGTCTTTAATGTTTCAAATGCTTTGTGCTGTGGTTCATCCCAGTGCCATGGTGTGGTTTTCTTTGTGAGGTCGAGGAGTGGTCTAGCTATCTTTGAATAGTTTGGTATGAAGTATCGGTAGTATCCTGTGAAGCCCAGGAAGCTCCTTACGTCTTTGGGCTTTTTGGGTTGAGGCCAGTCGGCTACTCCTTGTAATTTTTGTGCGTTCATCTGGAGTCTTCCTCTCCCTACATTGACCCCGAGGTATTCGATTTCATCTTTCTTGAATTCGCATTTTTCGGGTTTTAGATAGAGGTCGTGTGCTGCCAGTTTGTCTAGGATCCTGTGGACGTATTGCCTATGCCTCTGCCTGTGTTGTTCTTCTGTTTCATGGGGGAGTTTGGCCGTGTGTATCGCTAGGTCGTCCATGTACATGGAGAGCCATCCTTCCCCTACTTCTGGTCTAAAGATAGTGTTCATCATCATTTGGAACGTTGCCGGGGAGTTGGTTAGACCGAAGAACATGACGGTGGGCTCGAAGAGGCCTTCCGGGGTGAGGAATGCTGCCTTCCATTCATCTCCTTCTTTGATCCGAATGTTATTGTACCCCCAACGCACGTCGAACTTAGTGAAGAGGGTACATCCACTTAGCCGGTCTATTACTTGTGGGATCAGGGGCGAGACATTTCTGTTCCTCTTTGTCCACTTGTTGAGGGGTCTGTAGTCTTGCACTGGTCTCAGTTTACCATCCTTTTTCTTCACGAAGAAGAAGTTGGCTGCATAGGGGGATTTTGAGATACGGATAGTTCCTCTTTTTAGGTGGTCTTTGACAAACTTGTGGACCTCTTCTTTCTCTAGTTGTGTGAGAGGCAATAGTTGTCCTGCCAGTAGTGAAGCTGGTGCTCCTGGCAGCAGCTTGATGGCATGGTCCCAGACCGTATATTGAGGAAGTCTCTGGGACTCTTCCTCGCTGAACACTTTCGAGTGTCTCCGGTATTCTCCCGGTACCTTCGCTTCTTCCGTTCCCCCTGCAGCGCCGATGGTGATCCTCCCCAGGAAGTACTGCGGTGGTCGTCTACTTATGGGTCGTGGCGTGTTCTTTGTCCTTGGGGTGTATCGTGCTTTTGCTGCATTTGGTGCTGAGAGGATGATGGGGAGATGGCTCATATCGATCCACCCTCTTTTCCAGTTGATTTTGGGCTGAGTGGTGGCAAACCATGAGTATCCTAGAATAGCTTTATGTTCCTCTAGATCCGATAAGAAGAATCTGTGGTTCGTCTTCTGCCCGCCTGTTTGAACTTGCAAGTCAGTGTAGTATCAAAGTGACCTGCTCTTGTTTTCTGTTCCATCGACGTTGCATAGTGGTCTTGGCTTGGCTAGTTGTTTGATGGGCAGTTTCAGCCACCTTGCATAGGACAGGTTCATGAAGTTTTCAGTGGCCCCCAAGTCCACTAGTGCTAGTGCTTCGGCTCTTTTTGTGATCGATCGTACGTAGAAGCAAACTGTCATTGATTTTCTATTTGACATGTACACATCGTCGCTATTGATTCGCCTGAGTAGTGCCAACCTAATCAGGCAGTGGGAAAATCCTCTGAGGTTCCCATCTCCTTTGCTAGGCGTTGTTGGTCCTCTATGGTCATTTTCTGGAGGTGGGCGCGGACTGTTGCCACTGAGTCTTCTTCTGGGTCTCTCATCTCCTGATCCTCATCAAAGTCGATGAGGTTGGCTTGGTTCTTGCCATTCCATCTCGTGTTCTGAAAGGCCTGCTTGGGTTTACTGGGGCAGTTCCTTGCGAAGTGTCCCACAATGCCGCAATTGAAGCAGGCGTTGGCATCGCCGAAGCCAGCTACGTTGCTCTGGTTCCTCTGCCCTTGTCGCCAGTTTCCTCCTCTGCCCCTTCCTCTCCAGTTAGTGGGAGCGCGTCCCCAGCTGAGGTCCATAGGGACTGGGGTGTTCCTCATGGAATATGGGGCATTTGAGGAGTTGTATTGAGGTCGCGGCGGGGGTCTCCACTGACTGTTGAATCCCCCGCCTTGGGTTTGTCTTGGTGCCGGGAGGCCAGTCCTAAATGCTCCTCCTGTTGATAACTGTTTTCTTATGCCATCCATGAGGGATTGCGATTGGCAAAGGGATTTGACCCTCTCCTTTGCTTCTTCGTACGTAAAAGGGGTTGGTGGTGACAACGTCTTGTCCAGGAGGTGCATTGGCAGCCCCCTAAGGAACATGTTGTAGGTCTCGTGATTGCCTACTGTGTATTGTGCCTTTCTAAGGAGGCTTTCGAACTGAGAGATGTACTCGTCGAACTTGTAGTCTCTGAGTTTACAGCCGAGCAGATCGTTTCTGGCTTTCTGGGATGCTTGGGAGTCTTGGAATTGCTCTTGGAATTCATCCAGGAACTGGTTCCATAGGTCGGGGATATTATCTCCAGGCATGTTCAAGCCATCTAGCCATGTGCCCATGTCCCTAGTCCATTGGGCTACTTCCTCTCCTTTGATGAGCGTGAGGGTGAAGGCGACCTTCTTGAATGGAGAGTCGTATCCGGCTACTCCGTGGTTGACTCGTAAGTATGCTTTGACTTCTTCTATGAAATTGTCTGCCTTAGATCGATCTCCATTGAACACTTGTGGTAGTTGTCCCATGGCTTTGACATCTGGTGCCAATGGGACTGGTTGTTGAGGTGCCGCGGCTTGCCCTGGGCCACCTGGTCCTCCAGGTCCTCCTGGGCCGCCTGGGCCTCCTCCTGGATTTCTTCCAGGGGGTCCTTTCCTCAAGGCTTGGCGCATGCCTTGCCTTATATGTTCTTCAGTAGTTAGGTTTGCTTGTATCGGTTGAGTGGATGCAGCGGTTGCTGCATGGGTAGCAGTTTGAGTCTGAGTGGTTGTTGACATGGTTTGGATGATGCTGGGTGGTGGATTTCCTTCTGGTAGTGGTCCCAATGGGATCTCTGATGTGGGGTGAAAGGTACGGATCGGCGTGTGGGTCACTCCTGGGATCCACAGCGGTTGGCTTTCTTGTTCTGGGGTCGTCGGGGCTATTTTCAGCTTCTCTTTGATCGGTGTTAGCCTGATCTGCTTGTCGAGCTCTTTGCTTTCTTCGTCTCCTGACGATTGTTCTTCTTCAGCCTCTTCTTCCGTTTGACTGTCGTCTGGGAGGTTGTAGTTGTCGAGCTTGACGTATCTTTGTCCTAGTGAGTACCTTTGGTGCTCTGTGCTCCAATGGACATGGTACCACCCTCCTCGGTAGTAGCAAACTTGTGGTGAGCTCTGTTTCACCCTTTGATTCTCGTCTGTTAGTAGCAGGATCGGATGTCCTCTATAGTTGTACTGATGAAACTCGTCGACTTGTTGTACTTGTGAGTTTGGTCGTCTGTATGTTGCTTCATGCCTGTGGATGATAGTTCCCTTGAGGTCGGAACTGCTAGCCGTAGTGAAAAGAAGTTGAGTCTGATGTCACCGCCAAGGGTTTGACAGCAACAAAAGACTATAACTAAGACTCTGTAGTGTCTCAGAAGACTAGTAGAGATAAACTGGGTTCCCGCTTGCAGTGCTGCAACACTGTAGCCACCCCTTAGTGAAGAATGAGAAGTGGAGAGTAAGTCACTGTGATTGACAGGAGACTCAACTTGCCGGTACAAGGTAGCTATGAGTCTCTACTTATAGAGGAGGAGGATCCTAGGATCCAAAGGGGTAACAGTACTCGGTATAGTAAGGGGAAACTAGTATGCAAACTGGGAACAAGGGAATAACCAAGAAGAGAACAATGGGTGCATCTAAAAGGCGTTGACAGTGGGTCATAAGGACCCAAAAAGCATGTGATGTCACCGCCAAGGGTTTGACAGTAACAAAGACTATAGCTAAGTCTCAGCTGTGACTTAGAAGACAGATAGAGCAGTCTGGGTTCCCGCTTGCAGTGCTGCAACACTGTAGCCACCCTTTAGAGTAGAGAGAAGATAGAGAGTAAAGTCACTGTGATTGACAGGAGACTCAACTTGCCAGTACAAGGTAGCTAAGAGTCTCTACTTATAGAGGAGAAGGACCCTAGGATCCAAAAAGGGGTAACTGTACTCAATATAGTAGGAAGAAAGGGAGACACAAGCTGGGAACAAGGGAACGTCAAAAGGAGAACAATGGCTGCATCAAAAAGGGTTTATCGAAGGGTCACAGGGGCCCGAGAGAGCATATGATCCTCGGAGAACAATGAGGATCGCTTAGAAGTGGGGTGCAGTCCAAAAATATAGTACAGTGCCTCAGGTGCACACACAAGCAAACAGTCCAATCAGACTCCTGGCCGGTTCCACAACTTACAGGAATGGGGTGCACACCCAAAATTATAGTACAGTGCCTCAGGCGCACACAAACACAAATGATCTAATACTAGACTCCTGGCCGGTTCCACAACTTACAGGAGCGCAAGCAGTTGAATGCTTACCCCAGGCTGGTTACAAGTTTACTCAACCACCGAACTCTGCTGTTGGGGTAGGGTTTCATTTGGGTGACGCTGGCTCATCTCTGAAGGTAAGTCACTTGCATCACTTGTTTGCATACCCTGCATGAAACCCAGACCTTTGAGTTGGCATTCTTGTGATGGGCTAAAAATTTCTGGATATTGGGATTGCATAATGTTGTAGACAGGTCGGTCTTCGAACAAGGTGCGTCATCTCTTAATCAATTGTTACCTTGTCTACTAACTTGTCTAGCTACTAACTTGTCTAGGTTGCGTCCATCAGGTCACACGGGCCAGAGTGGCCTGAGCTCTACTCTACTAACACACACCGCCGCAATCACCCGCCCAGATTCAGGACGATCCGACACTCTCCATCAACACTATGTCTGCCAATTCTTCCCCAGAGTTAAAATCTCTTTTTGAAACTGCCTTAAACGAGTTCGAAAACCGAGCGGGGACCAACTTACTGCAACATCAAATCATCAATTCCCTCGCAAATTGCGAATCCGCCGACTCCGTCATCGATGTTCTTCAGCAGCAAGCACAGGCCTTGCATAAGATTAGAGAGGACAGCACCCTCATCAAGTGGCTCAAGCGGACTGTCCATGTGCTCTACGCCCTCTCCACCAGTGACATTATCCGTGACCACATAACATTTGCACGGGTTATTTCCGTCACACATGCAGCTTCCGATAACATTTTTTCCTCAGCCTTTCCCACCAGCGAAAGCCGTCTTCGCCAGACTCGGCATACTTCTTACCGTACGTGCCTTACCTAAGTTCTCCTGATGGAATTTCTGTGATATCACTGGCCATCATCAGGCGATCGAGGATATCAATGCAAGTTACGATGCACTCATCGACCTTTTCGAGTCCTTCGAATCTTTTATCAGGCGCCTTGATATCTATACCAAAGTCCCATCCACGACGGCGATGACTGAGATAATCATCAAGATATTAATCGAGCTACTCTCTTACGATTTCAGTTGCCGTTTGATCGTTTGCTGTCAATACTTAAACTATCTCACAGGTGACCATTTACAAACAAAATTTCGATTGGTTGTCGGCCCCAGATCATGTTGGCCCGCGACGGCGCGAGGCCGACAAACGGAGGTGATGCGGAAGGCACGGTGCCACTCGCACCAAAGGTGAGTGGCTTCGAGAGGGCTGGGGCGATGCCAGCGGTGGGTAGCATGGGACTTGGGTAATGCAGCGCGAGGACGGGCGCAGGACGAGGTGGTGAGGGTGAGAGCGAAGTGGGAGGGTGTGGAGAGCCCCGAAAGAACTCCAATGAAAGCCCATTTGCAGAGGCGCTACAACGTAGACGGAGCGAGACGAGGGCTCACGCGCTCATGTGTCAAGCCGATACGAAAGGGGTTGTGGCGGATGACTGAGGCGAGGAGATGAGACCGAGAGCCAGAGACAAAGAGTGAAAGGAGACGCCAGCCGAGTTTTGTTGACAGGAAAGAGAAGAAAGATGGACAGCGCGGAGCAGCGCATTCCGGACGCGGGGTAGGGTCGTTTCTTATAGCTGGCCAGAAAATGACGCTGCTCAACCTCAAGAGCTACTGGCGCCTGATGACACGTATAGTGCCATACGATCTGGCAGCAAGAGATCGAGCTCCACAGCAGAAGAGAGTGCCGGTAATGTGTTCGATCCGCCGGAGTCGACCAAGTGGCTGCGAGCTTCCTAGGTCGTCTTTTCATCACATATACCACAAATCATATCTGGTATCATGTTTTGTCTCCGTAGTATGAACATAAAGTGATGGAATACAGCTATTATTTGCTGCAGTGCTGAAAGGCACGTGTGTGATACGTTTGGCTCGAGGAAAGTCAAAGGCCTAAGAAGAGAGAGAGGGAGTGGGAGAAGACAAGGAAAGGAAGAAAGAAGAGCTTGAGGCAGGCAGAGGGACACAAGGAGATGAGGAGTGGGGCGCAGGGGCGCTTGACAAGGCACTACATCCACAAGAAGGTGGTTTATATACATCCAGATCCATACCAATGAGTGGCCGTCCGAAGCTATATCGTACAGCACAGTCGGTGGCACAGAGTATATCAAAGTAATGGTGGCAAGAAAGGAAGATGAAAGGGAAAGGTGAACGCAAGGGGGAGAAAGCAGTAAAAGAAACGACATTGGGCGCACAAGCTATGAGCAACCGAGACCAGGAGATTAACCATAATCCACCAATTGTATTGACCAGCAATGACGCGAGGCCATCAAGGACAAGTGACGTGGTCTGCGTGGAACCACTCGCACAAAGAAGAGTGGCATTGAAGTTGTTGGGGGTGCCAGCGATGCAAGAAAGGGAGGTGGGAAGTGTTTGAAAGATGACACGAGCAAGACAAGGCAATGAAGTGGAAGACACGATGAAATGAAAAGGTAAGTAAGGAGAGGGAGACAAAGAGCTTTTAGCTGGGCAGTGTGACATGGACAGGGTGAGTGCAGCAAACCGTGGGCGATGGTCAATGCACGAGCCACATGGGTGGTCGTTGAAGGACAAGAGACAGAGTTGGGACATAGAGACAAGACCAGAGGACCAAGACAAGGATCTAGAAGATGAAATGGTGAAGGAATGACGAGAGAAAAGAGAGGGAGAGGGAGATGAGAGTGGGTGATAGAGGGCGAAGGAGGGAGGAGGGGATTTGTTTGTTTTCAGGGCACGGCTGAGCGCTCCCAGTTAGCACGGTTCCGACACGGGCGGTGTAACATAGACGGGGTGAGCGTGGCGAACCATAAGGCTGTGGTCGACAAGTGAGCAACGTCGGTGGCCGCGTGAACATTTGCACCACTGTCAAGTAACGCTCGACAGACCCCGAGGTACACGTTTGACGACGCCCCATGTAACGAAGTCCAGCATCTATGGCCTGGAATGTGGTCCTGTGCGTTGTGCTTGAGTAGCACGTTTACCACTTTGAGGCAGCCACTCGACGATGCAGCAAACAAAGGAGTATAATACACGCCACCTCCAGATACGAGAGACAGAGTCGGAGCATAGAGACGAGAACAGAGGACCGAGACAAGGATCGAAATGAGTGGAGTAATGACGAGAGAAAAGAGAGAAAGAGTGAGACAAGGGGAGTACGTCTGCCGGTATCATAACTGGTAGTAGGGCGTCCATCATGTCACGGGCCTGAGTGGCCTGACCTCTACTCTACTAACACACACCGCCGCAATCACCCGCCCAGATTCAGGACGATCCAACACTCTCCATTGACACTATGTCTGCCAATTCTTCCCCAGAGTTAAAATCTCTTTTTGAAACTGCCTTAAACGAGTTCGAAAACCGAGCGGGGACCAACTTACTGCAACATCAAATCATCGATTCCCTCACAAATTGCGAATCCGCCGACTCCGTCATCGACGTTCTTCAGCAGCAAGCACAGGCCTTGCATAAGATTAGAGAGGACAGCACCCTCATCAAGTGGCTCAAGCGGACTGTCCATGTGCTCTACGCCCTCTCCACCAGTGACATTATTCGCGACCACATAACATTAGTACGGGTTATTCCCGTCACACATGCAGCTATCCGATAACATTTTTTCCTCAGCCTTTCCCACCAGCGAAGGCCGTCTTCGCCGGACTCGGCATACTTCTTACCGTACGTGCTCTACCTAAGATCTCCTATGGAATTCCTGTGATCTCACTGGCCATCATCAGGCGATCAAGGATATCAGTGCAAGTTACGATGCACTCATCGACCTTTTCGAGTCATTCGAATCTTTTATCAGGCGCCTTGATATCTATACCAAAGTTCCATCTACGACAGCGATGACAGAGATAATCGTCAAGATACTAATCGAGCTACTCTCTACGATTTCAGTTGCCATACAGCAAGTTAAGCAAGGACGATTGAGTGAGTCATGGGCTTGCATGTGTTGTGGTTATTATATAATTTATATAATGATGCAATGTGACTCAGAGAAACTTGGAAAGAAGCTCTTAGGAGAGAACGATAATGATGTTGAGGCGGTGCTACGAAGATTGGACCGACTAACACAGGAGGAAGCTCGCACGACTGCTGCTCAAACTCTACAAGTGGTATACGGCCTTGTCAAGAATATGAAAGTCATTATGGATGGTGCGTGGTGCCTGTTTATTGGCTCTCCGTGCTGTATCGAGAGTACCTTTTTTAGATGGAGGGACGTCAAGAGATGAAATCCATGAGGCTCTCAGTATGTTTTGCTCATAGTATAAGTTCTCGGAGTTGACAGCAGTCGTAGTTGTGATGCAGCAACTCGCGAGCGATATAAATAAATCAAGACGTACGTTTGACCGTTGCTGTCCCACTGTTAATACTTAAACTATCTCACAGGTGACCAGTTACAAACAACATTTCGACATTGGTTGTCGGCCCCAGATCCATCGATAAATCACAACACGGCACTGAACGCTCACCATGAGGGAACGGCAGATTGGTTCATTCGTGGAAAGACATTCTCGGAATGGAAGTTGACCACGGCCTCCCTTTTATGGATTCACGGTAAACGTATGTATACTCAGTTCTTCAAGCCCTCACCTCTGATGGGAGATTCGGTTCAACAGCTGGCTCGGGAAAGAGCGTTATTTCGTACGTACCATTGTTGGTTCTCTGTCCTTTATGATTGAAACTTTCGATCAGCTCCTCTGTTATCGAAGACATTGAAGAAATGCGCAAGGCGGGGCTGGCCTCTATTGCGTTCTTTTATTTTGACTTTAAGGATACCTCGAAGCAGCGTGCCCGGGATGCACTCTCCTCCATTCTTATCCAACTCGCTGCTCAATCGGATGCCTGCTCGAAAATTCTTTCCGATTGCCATTTCACACATAATTTCGGCTCAAAGCAACCCAGTGAAGATGCCCTACGAGAATGCCTGCGAAAAGTGCTTGCGCTTCCAGAACAAGGACCTATTTTCATTATCTTCGATGCACTTGATGAAACTCCCAATAGTGCTGGCACGCCATCACCCCGGGAGAACGTCCTCTATTTTGTGGAGTGGCTTGTCGAATTACGCTATCCCCATCTACACGTTTGTGTAACCAGTCGACCGGAGGCAGACATCGAGGACGTTCTCCAGCCTTTGGCATTACACACAGTGTCTCTGCATGATGAAGGTGGACAGAAGGATGATATCAAAACGTACATCAAGTACTTCATACATACAGACAGAGGCATGCGCAAATGGAGAAAAGAGGATAAAGAACTGGTCATCAATAATCTGACGGAAGGCGCTGACGGAATGTAAGACATTGTTTACTTTGGTGGTTTACGATGTTGATGAATAGTGTTCAGGTTTCGTTGGGTGTACTGCCAGCTGGACAGGCTGCGCCGTTGTCTTCCACAGCGTATCCGGAAGGCTCTTGGCGAATTACCGGATACATTGGATGAGACATATGAACGCACCTTACTGGACATCGACGAGGAAAAGAGGGCGTTTGCCCCTCGTCTATTCCAGTGCATCACTGTGGCCTGTCGTCCACTCCATGTCGAGGAGCTCTCGGAGTTCCTCACGTTTGACTTTGATAGCGGAGGAAGGCCCATATTTCGAGCTGACTGGCGTTCAGAAGACCCGAAGGATACGGTGCTTTCTACATGCTCTACGTTGATCTCCATTGTCTACACAGGTCGATCATCAGTTGTGCAATTCTCGCATTTCTCTGTGAAGGAATACCTGACATCGAACCGGATCGCCGAGGGGTGTATGTCATGCTACCATATTCCGCTTGAACCAGCACATACCATCGTCACGCAAGCATGTCTTTCCATTTTGCTCCAACTTGACGATCAGATGACCAAGGGGCGCTTTAAGGACCTCTTTCCCCTCGCTGGGTATGCTGCCGTACACTGGGTAGACCACGCGAAATTTGAGGACGTGTCGTTGTACGTAGAAGATGGGATGAAACTGCTTTTCGATCCCAGGAACTCGCATTTTTCAGCCTGGACTTGGATATACGACATGGATCAGTTTCTCAGTCCGAAACTCCATAGGCTACCTTATATGGAATCTAACACGCCTTCCCGGTCCAGAGCAACTCCGTTATATTATGCCGCACTATGTGGTCTCGATGGTGTGGCAGAATGGCTTGTCAAGACATGCTCTCAGGATGTGAATGCGCGCGGCGGCGAGTATCATACTCCTTTGCTTGCTGCATCGTTAAAAGGCTACCTCAAAGTGGTACATGTGCTACTCAAGCACAACGCAGACGTCTACGGCCCGGGCCCTGGAGACTGGACTTCGTTACATGGGGCGTCGTCAGGCGGGCACCTCCAGGTCTGTCGAGTATTACTTGACAGTGGCGCAAATGTTCACGCCATCAATGATCTTGGTGAGAGCCCACTACATTTGGCGTTGCTGTATAACAACAGGAAAATCAACTGGGAAGCCCACTTGGAAGTTGCAAAACTACTGCTCGGGCATGGTGCAAATCCAAATTCCCGGGACAACTACGAAAAAACACCACTTTATGTGGCATTGGAGTTTGACCTTGTGGAGTTTGTGCAACTGCTACTGAAGCATGGTGCAGACGTAAACACTCAGAACGATGCCGGGCAGAGTCAACTTCATATAGCCATACAAAAGGGAAATCCCAAGGTCGTACAGCAGCTACTGGAGCTCGGCGCAAATATACATGTGCAGGACAATCAGGGCCAGACACCATTTCATGTAGCTTTAGAAGATGGACACCCCAGTATTGTGCAGCCATTGCTGGAACATGGTGCAGAACCATACACTGCTGACGGCAACGGCGCGACCCCACTGTATCTGGCCTCACGCTGGGGACACCTGTCGAATGTAGTGGAACGGCTACTGGATCTCGGCGCAAATATACATGCGCGGGACGACGAGGGCAGGACACCACTTCATGGAGCGTCGACAGCAGGGGCGATTGTGGTCGCGCAACTATTGATCGAACAGGGGGCAGATCCAAATGCTCAGGATGGCCACGGCGCGACTCCGCTACATGCTGCCGTGGTTTCACGACGGAGGAACCTGAGGGACATGCCGTGGGTGTTCGAGAGCATGAAAAAGGAGGATGGGTGCGAGTTGCAAACCCTGTCGGGACCGGAGGTGGTTACGCAACTATTGGTGGAACATGGCGCAGACCCAAACGGTCAGGACGACGACGGCGCGACGCCACTGCATGTGGCCTCACGACGAGGAGGGCTGAAGGCAGTGGAGCGGCTACTGGAGCTCGGCGCAAATCTACACGCACGAGATGATGAGGGAAGGACACCACTCCATGCTGCGTCAGGAATGGGAAAAGCCGAGGTCGCGCAACTATTAATTGAACACGGGGCAGATCCAAATGTTCAGGATGGCCAAGGCTCGACTCCACTGCACGTTGGTGTGGCCTCACGACGGGGAGACCTCACACCGTGGAACCAGGAGCTCGAGGATATGGACGTGTGGGGCAGTGGGGGGCAGGCACCACCACAGTTGCTATCCCGAATAGGGTCTGAGGACGAGATTGTGCAACAATTGCAGGAATACGGCGCAGACCCAAATGATCGGGATAATGACTACGTGACGCCTCTGCCTCTGCGTGTGGTCTCACGACGACGAGCGCTGAAAATCGTGGAGCGGCTACTGAAGCTCGGCGCAAATGTCCACGTGCAGGACAAGCAAGGCTGCACACCATTTCAGGTAGCATTGGAAAACGGAGAAGACAATACTGCACAACTATTGCTGGAGCACGGTGCAGAGAGTGTGTAGGGCCTCATGGCCTTATACAGTAGCTCTATGCATAGTAGAAGTGGTACGTAGCCTTTTTTTTATCTCATGATGTCCCGTAGTACACACCTATGGCCTACTATAGCAGCACCATGCGGACACTACAAGGAGACGGTCGCACACCTCCTGTTACACTGTCCAAAATACGCATACGAGCGCTGGCCCATCCTAGCGATGACAAACAGCAGCACCCCCTCACCTACGGAGCTGCTTTCAAACCAGAAGTCAATCATCCTAGTGATAAAATTCCTAGAACGCACGGGTAGATTCAACGAAGATGCGCTGGGGGCCTTGAGGAGGCCCGCCCAACCCAACGCGCCACCACCACCACCATAGTGCTGGAGTCGACAGCTCCACACCGAACAAGAAGTAGGGGGAAGGCGCGCGAAAAGGAGGTATGGAGGGCAGGGGGAGCTAGGGTGAGAAAAGGAAGTATACGGTATGGAAGGGGACATAGGAGGGAGGTCACAGTACAATCGGCGGCCCATGAGCATTCACTCGCGCACACACATACACCCCTCACACGCACCCTTTTCACCCCCAACACTCTACTCGCTCAACTCAAGACCTGTCCTTGCGGCATCAGGGGGCGCATACACCCCTCTGCTCCTTTCACACCGACACTACCCACCAACTCAATTTCGGGCACCACGCCGCGGCCAACAGGCCAAAGCAACACTTCACACATACTCATTACTGCGGAACCCAGAAGTGAAGAGTACAGGTAGTCTACTATGTCACCGTGTAAAGTGCTACGTAGGGCTCATTGCCCAAGGCGCACTTAAATGGATTCGAAAAAAA
>QLOT01003690.1:0-14703 GCA_003313875.1 Russula aff. compacta | reverse complement strand
TTTTTTGTGATATAAGGGGTGAACAATGGGAAACTGGCCGAGAATGGAAGACAATAGAATCGCGACATCATATTGTACAATAGAGGGGAACAAAAGAAGACTGTCTGGATATAGAATCGTGACATCACCCCCTTGTTAAGGTCCTTCAGAAGGTCATGACTTCTGAAGTGCAGGTAGTATCGTAATTCTTGTGATTGAATGGGGCTTGGCAGGGTTTGTCAGTGACGCAAAAGCTGTGGGGGACGGGGCAATCCCATGGGAGGTGGCCGATTTCAGTACAAAGAGTGCAGCGAGAGATCTTGTTGCAATACTCGGTGAAATGCCCTCGTTCTCCGCACCACTCACATTCGAGTTCTCCTCCTACGGCTGGTTCAACGTACCAGGGGTCATCGATTTGGGCAAGGCCTTCTTCTATGATGCCGGTCTCGAAAACGTCCAGTTGTGGCAAATCATAAAAGAGGCGAGGGCAGAGGCGACGGTATGCATCTGCCTTGCTGAGTTTATGATGGGACTCTTGAATACGCCATTGGAGGTTGTTGAAGCGGATGCGGGCTAGGTTAATTTCTTCCGCCATTCTCCCAAGTTTCTGCTGGGCACGACGGAGGCGCAGGACTTCTGCAGTGAGTGTGACATCTCTTTCTTCACGAATGGCCCAGTCAACAAGTCGAGTGAAGGGTTGGTCTGCGTGAAATAGGAAGGCTTGCTTCCTGGATAATTCTGGACGGGGGTATGGGTCGGCGCGAGCACGGAGGGATTGGAGGTACACTTGGCGGTTGGCGCCATGTGTCCCTCGTACGATGGGGTAAGTCTCTGGGTTTCCCCAGGCGAATTGGATGAAGGGGGCATTAATGGAACCTTCTTCTGTAGTGGTTCCGTCAACGAGTGGAATGGGGAAGTCAATAGGGCGTCCTCATGCTTCGTTGTCTATCCAACCAGGGGGGACATCCGGGGCGGGATAGGACGGAACGGGAGAGCTTGGAAGTGGGATTAGATTGGCAACTGCTGGGGCGTCCGTAGCAATGGTGACTGGTGCTGGTAGCTGTTCGTAGACAGGGAGAGGAGAGACTGAGGTGGCAGAGCGTCGATCTAGAGTGATAATGTCTGTGGGGAATGGGGTGCCGTCACGAGGCGGTATCATGAGAGTAGGTTCTGGACCAGTCAGGGCCTCGACTGCGAGGAGGGTCAGTCGTTGTGCGATGTCAGTCTGTCCGTTGTTGGTGGCTTGTTCCATTGCAGTGCTGATAGTGCGGTTGAGCTGGAACTCTCTGTTTTCCTGTGTTTGTCTAGCCTCTGCTTCTAAGGCACGACGAGCTCGAATGCGGCGGACGTCATTGACAGCGACGCCATAGCAAAAAGACTCATTGACAAGAGATTCAGATGGGGAGGGGGATCGGACTGAGCTGCGAGATGACGGGACACAGACGGAGTTGCGAGACAAGTTGGAAGAAGAGTGAGTAGCAGGCATGTTGGGTTGTTTGGTAGTTATCTGAGGGAGAGAACTGGAGAGTCGTTTGGGATGATAGGTCATGTATTTATACATGGTGTCGTCCACCCGTGGGGGAAAGATAGAACTCCGCTAGAAGGTCAGGTGCGTGTAGGTCTTTGTGATCGATCCATGAGTCGTCAGCTGATGGGTATCCTTTCCAATGTACGAGGTATTGGATTTTACGTCCTCGTTTCCTCATGTCTTTGATTGATTCGATCTCATACTCTTCTTCACCATCGATTAGGTCAGGTGGTGGTCTTGTGAAGGGTTGACCGTATGCTTCCGTCTCCTTATATGGGAGAAGTAGGTCGCCGTGGAACACGTTGTGAATCCTCATGGCGGAGGGGAGGTCTACCTTGTAGGCGCTTGATCCGATCTTTTCTGTGATTGTGAAGGGTCCGTATCGCTTAGGGCTGAGTTTCTTTGATCTGGAGATATTGAAGTTTTTACCCTCTACCCATACTTGCTCTCCCACCTTCATCTCCGGGGTCTTCTTCTGCTCTTTTGTTCGATGGATATGTTCTAGGCGTTTTTGTGCTACATCCCTTGCTTCTTTCAGGGCTTCTAGACGTTCCTTAGTCGCTGGTACTTCATCTGTTATCTCTTGAATAGATACTTGGGGTCTGGTACCAGTTAGGAGTTCATGTGGGCTTTTTTGTGTGCCATCATGTTTCCATGAGTTGTGGGCGTATTCAGCAATCGGTAGCATCTTAGCCCAATTGTCCTGCCTTGCTGTTGACCAAGGTCGAAGGTACTGTTCTATCCATGCATTCATTCGTTCTGATTGTCCGTCAGTCCTTGGGTGAAAGGTAGTGGACAGATTTTGGGTTATGCCCGTAGCGTTACAGAGCGATTTAGAGAATTTAGAGGTGAAGCGGGGGTCTCGGTCAGAGATAATCCGTCTGGGGAGTCCGAACCAGGGCACGAGGTGTTTCAGATACTCGTTGGCAACACCTGCGCCGTCTATTGTCTTGTGACAAGGGATGAATTTAGCTGCTTTCGTACATCCTTGATCAACAATAGTGAGGATTGAGTCGAAGCCATCTGATTTAGGCAGGTCGGTGATGAGATCCATTGATACGTATTGAAAGGGGCCTTCTTCTACGTGGGTGTCTAGTCGATGTAGTGGTAGTTTGATCCTGTGTATATTGGTCTTCGACTCTTGACAGCGGGCGCATCCTTTGACGTAGTCTTCAACAAATTCTCGGAGTCTAGGTCCTTCGTATTTGTTCTTTACTAGATACCAAGTATTGCTGATGCCTGGGTGCCCCCCTGCTGGGGAGTCATGAATGTCTTGTAGGACTTTGCGTCGGAGGTGTGGGTCATCTTCAAGGAAAATTTTGCGTAAGAATAGATGGTCAGGGAGTAGTGTGCGTGGTTCATCGGTGTTCACCCCCTTGTTAAGGTCGATACGACAGGAAAGGAGGTCGGCAACGGTGTTGGAGGTACCTGCTATGTGCTCGAGGGTGTAGTTATAGTCTTGTAGATATTCCATCCATCGTGCTTGGCGGCCGGTGATTTTGTGAGGTTCTCTGAAGTATTGCAGATTTTTATGGTCGGTGCAGACCAGGATTGGTTGATCCGCTCCTAGGAAGAGGGGGCGGCCACATTTGAAGCCAAAGATGACACCAGCAAGTTCTTTGTCATGTGCATCATAGTTCCGTTCTGCGTCTTGGAGGCTACGGGAGTGGAAAGCAATAGGGTGGATGCCATCGTCAAATTCTTGAGAGATGACGACACCAAGTGCGTAGCCTGATGCATCAGTTTCCATTATAAATCGTCTAGACCAATCGGGAGTGCGAAGGACGGGGAAGGAGGTACAATCGTTTTTGAGTGTTTGAAAGGCATTGTTTTCTCTGTCTGTCCATCGCCATTGATAGTTTTTCTTAGTCAGGTCATTTAATGGGCGGGCTTTGTCGGAGAAGTGGGAGATAAAAGCACGATAGAAGTTGCAGAAGCCTAAGAAACTGCGATTTTCTTTGACTGTCTTCGGTACAGGCCAGTCAGCGATACCTTGGACTTTGACTGGATCCATCCTGACTCTGCCATTACCAATGATCACTCCTAGATACTCGACTTCTTTTTGGTGGAAGCAACATTTCTCTGGTTTGAGATACAGGTCGTGGGCTGTTAGTTTTGCTAGAAATTGATCGACTTTTTCTTTATGGACTTTGTCGTCATCTTCTGTAGCGATGATAACATCGTCCATATAGACTCTAAGCCATCCTTGTGCAATCTCGTCTCAAAATATATCGTCCATCATGGTCTGGAACGTTGCCGGCGAGTTGGTCAGGCCAAAGAACATTACAGTGGGTTCGAAGAGTCCTTCACTAGTTTTGAAGGCTGCTTTCCATTCGTCACCTTCTTTGACTCGAATATTATTGTAGCCCCAGTGGATGTCAAATTTAGAAAATAGTTTCTTGCCAGAGAGATCGTGGATGAGGTCGGTGATGAGTGGAAGGGGGTATTTGTTAGGAATCGTCCATTTATTTAGATTCCTGTAATCTTGAACTGGTCTAAACTTGCCATCTTTCTTTCGAATAAGGAAGAACCCGCTGGCATAAGGTGATTTAGATCGTCGTATTCTCTGAAGTCGCAAGTTAGTAGCGAGGAACTCCTTCTGTTCTTCTTTTTCCTTTGGAGATAGGGGGTAGACTTTACAGTCGATGTATGCAGGCGCATCTGACTTTAAGTCTATCGCGTGGTCCCACTGTCGTCTTTCAGGGAATCGTTCGGAGGCTGTTTCCGAAAATACTTTGCCAAAAGGGTGGTATTGTAGTGGGACTAATTCTTGCCAAGTTCGTTTAGTTTTATCGGTAGCGTCAATGGCGAGCTGTTGAGCTACCGTCATCTTCCTGACATTGGTCCTGATCCATACTTCATCTCCTTCTTCCCATCCTGGTATGGATCGCACCCAGTCTGTAGAATCTTTGTAGTTTCCCTTTTTTCGTATCTTCCACTTGTTGGCATCGGTGGTAGAGATGGTGACAGTATCTAGTAGTTGACCATTGCTCCAGTCAATGTTTGGTTTTGCAGCCTCGAAGAAGGGGTATCCCAGGATGAGGTTGTCTTCTCCGATGTCTGCTATCAAGAACTGGTAGGATGCTTCAAGCCCAGCACACTTTACTTTCATTGTGACTTCATGGGTAATATTGCCCATTCGGTTGAGCGTTCCATCGACGTTTTTGACTTTCCTTGGTTTGTCAAGAGGTTTACTCTGGAGAGCTAGTTCTTGTACTGTTCGTGGATGGATAAAACATTCCGTTGCTCCTGTGTCTAAGAGGGCAACTCTATCGGCTCGTTTCTTTTTGGTGCGCATAAGAGTGGTTGTTTTTATTGCTCGATGCTTGCACCTATATACAGAGTCTTGTGCTACTGCCTGGGTGAGAGCCGACGCACTCAGGCACTTTGAAAATCCAGTCCATCTTCACCTTCATTCATTGCCTTGATAAAGGCGTCTCTTTCCTCCTCTGAGAAACCCATAATAACGCTCTTGATTCCAGCTATCTTGGAGGGCGTGTTTCCGGGCGCTTCCGGGCCGGTTTCCGAAGTCGCGGATGAGTCAGCATCGCTCGTCGTCTGAGCAGAACGCGCCGCTGGCTTTCGGTCTGGACAGTTCCGGGCCACGTGGCCTTGTTTGTTGCATTGGAAGCACCGGCCTTCTTTCCGGCATTTTTCTTTGTCAGCTTCAGTCACGGCTTTTCGCGCGGCGCCGGCCGAAGTGTCCATGGCGTTCGGGTCACGTGGGGGAAGGCGGGGACACGCGGCCTGCGCGTTATTGTTGTTGCTTCCTCCCCCCCATCCTTGTCCTCCCCCGCGACCCCAGGACCACTTTCCTCTACCAGAATTCTGGTTTTGGCTTTGATTTCTGGGTTGCTGGGGGCTGGAATAGTCCCTGAACAGGGCCTGTGTCTGCAGCCAAACTCTGTGGCCTTCCTGGGCAGAGCGGACCCATTGTTCGAAATTCGATGGTCGGTCGCGGCGGATACATTCCTCGGCAAGAGTTCTCGGGAGGCCACGCGCAAAGATCCGAAGCGCAGCTGGATCATTCAAGTCCATATTCGCGAGTCCCCCCAGGTTCTCAAAGGCGGCAATATACTCGTCAATCGCGCCGCCTGTCATTTTGAGCTTCTGGAGCTCGTCGCCGGCTTTTTCTTGTTCGGCATAGTTTGTAAATGATCGTTTAAATTCCTGCTCCAAGACCTGCCAAGGGGTCATGCCAAATGGGAGTTCACTCGGGTCATCTTCGACATCGGCGAGCCATTCATTTTTTCGGATGACCCACGCGTCGATCTTGGGGCCTTCTAGGAGGCTAAGAAATAGGCACTCTTCGCGTAGGGGTCCTTGGCAATCATGGTACGTCTATTCATCATCATGAATCGATTGAAGTTGCTTAGAAACAGCCTGGTCTTAGCGCGATCACCGTCGAACTTTGTGGGTGGTGCGCCTGCCATGCGTTCATCTTTATCGGCCTGGATCTCAGGCATGTCGAGATCTGCGAGCGTGACCGGGTCATCTCCGGTTCCTCTGGGGCGACGCGGCCGCTCGCGTCCTCGTTCTGTGTCCGAAGATCGGAGTGCCGCGAACGTTACAGGTTGTGGCGCCATAGGCTGATCCGGATCTGGCACGGAGACTATACTGGCGGCGCGCGACGGGGCTCGAGATGGGGCGCGCGATCTTGGTATCGGTTCTCCGGATGCACGAAGGGCATCCATGTCTATTCCTCGGCTAGGAGTGTGAACCAATCCTAGGCCATCGCGGGCGACGCGGACGGCTCGAAAGATGGGGCCGTCCAGCTCGATTTCAAACCATACACCTTCAAAGTTTTCGATGGCTAGCTTGGCTCCTTTGATATAGGCGTAGTATCCTGCCCATGGTGTAACCGGCCTGGGGTAAGCATTCAACTGCTTGCGCTCCTGTAAGTTGTGGAACCGGCCAGGAGTCTGATTGGACTGTTTGCTTGTGTGTGCGCCTGAGGCACTGTACTATATTTTTGGACTGCACCCCATTCCTAAGCGATCCTCATTGCTCTCCGAGGATCATATGCTCTCTCAGGTCTTTGTGACCCTTCGTTAACCCCTTTCGATGCAGCTATTGTTCTCCTTCTGATGTTCCCCTTGTTCCCAGTTTGTGTCTCCCTTTCTCCCTACTATATCGAGCGCAGTCACCCCTTTTGGGTCCTAGGATCCCTCTCCTCTATAAGTAGAGACTCGTAGCTACCTTGTACCGGCAAGTTGAGTCTCCTGTCAATCACAGTGACTTTGCCCCTACCTTTTCTCTACTCTTAAGGGTGGCTACAGTGTTGCAGCACTGCAAGCGGGAACCCAGACTGCTCTATCTGTCTCCTAAGTCACAGCTGAGACTTAGCTATTGTCTTTTGTTGCTGTCAAACCCTTGGCGGTGACATTAGACTCAACTTTCTTACATCACGGCTAGCAGTTCCAACAGAGAAGGAACCATCGTCCATTGGAGGGAAGCTACATCCGGATGACCAAACTCGCAGGTACAAGAAATCGACATCACCCATAAACACAACGACGCAGAACATCCCATCTTGGTGCTACTAGACCAAGATCTGAAGGTTAAAGAAAACTCCCCACAAGTCTGCCATTACAAGGGGGAGTGGTATCAGGTCCACTGGAACGACGAACAAGAACGATACGAATTAGGGAGACACTTTAAAAGGCTCAACGAGTACAACATCGAGGATCTACCGAACGAAGAACCTTCATCAGAAGAGGAGGAAGGCCAAGAGATAGACAAGCAGATCAGGCTCACGCCGATCCAAGAAAGACTGAAGACCAGCCCTACCGCACCAGAGCACAAACCCTTATCAGAAGGCAGCCCGATCATGGACCTTGATCAGGAACCAACACCTCCTGGGTCTTTCTCACGCCTCCCCCCCCTCCCCCCCCCCTCTGAAATACCTCCGGAAATCTTCACCTTCCCTCCAGACGATTTTGAGGAGGACGCAGCCGTCAACCTAAAACAGGAGATTATCGAGGGGCTCCACGGCCCCCTCCAGTTCAAATCACCTAAGGCAGTTGAGTCCTGGCAAGGCCTCGCTCACACTGGCCTCAACCAAGGCCAGTTCCTGGCTGCCTTCAAAATTGTCTGTATGGCCCTAGACGCGGGGTATGCCTCGCACGCTAGAGCCCCTATTCTAGGTGCCCAAGACTGGGCTGCCCTGGCCTCTGCCGCTCTTGCAGCAATAGGCAGGGGCTATGCACGCACTCACTCTAAAAAGGGAGAGGAATACCTTGACTCTGTACGAAAGGCCACCCATGACACCTCCCAAAACAAAAGGGACCCTCCCTTCGACAATATGTTCGACAGGCTCACCGCCACTGCTGAACACTTACACACATACCTAGCTCCAGATAACGAGGGTGCAGGTGACTGGATTGCTGAATTGAGAGACAAGACACAATTCTTCGCAACCCACTACTCCATCCAAACCATCGCTGATGCCACGGAAGAATGGAAAAAATATATGATAAGAAATAGAGCAAAAGAAGCTGAGGAAACCATTCGGTGCGCCGTCGCTGAGTCCTGCAAAGGAACACTGATGTTCGCTGCCCAACAGATGGGTCTCACCCTCACCACTGATGAGGATAGCCTCCGCACCCCACGGAGAAACCCCTCTCGGGCAGTCAAAAGAACTGCCACTGCCTCCCCCTCACGAAGAGGGAGACAACCGCGTAAGCCATCCCGAACCACGACTGAGACAGAGACCTCAGAGGCCACCCCAATCCAACCCCAACCCACCCTGACCCAGAGGGGATCGCGCCCCAGGCAACCATCTCAAACATCACGCTGCCCTACGCCTGCCGAGGCCCCTGAGTCCCAGGGCGCGGCCCCCGCAGCCGTCCAACTAGACCTCCTCAGGGCGGTAAAGGAAGCCATCGACCCCGTCATGGCCCGCCTAGAGGCACTGGAAAGACGATCAATGCCCCCACCCCCTCGGCCCATCACTGTGCCCTCCTCAAGCACAGCCCAGCCAACAACCTCGCACAGCCCTCAAGCACGACCGCCGCCCGCCCCAACCTTGACCCCCCCCACCCCAGTCACGGCACGCCCAACTCTCCCAGTGGAGGAAGGCTGGACGCCAGCCCCCCGCAAGAACACGAAAGGCAAAAAGAAGAGTGGCCAAACTCCGGGCATACAGGGTGCGTTGCACCTTGTCCCCGGCTCCTTCTCATACGCAGCAGCTGCCCAGCAAGCAGCTGCCCTAGTCCCCCCCCCTCCTAACAAAACAGCTACACCACGGGCCCAATCAACTGAGGTCACAGTGCTTCGCTCCGGGGGCTCCACAGACACCCAGGCCGAAGCAGCTGTCCGGGTCCGCCAGGCGGACGCCATCGCCCGCGAGGTCCGTACAGCAGTTGCTGGCGTCGCCCCAAACCCTATCCGCATTATTGCGGGACGGTGGAGTGTCAGCTCAAAAAGCAAAGGTAATTTTGTCTACACATTAGCGGGCGAAGTCTCCTTCGATAAGATTCAATCCTACGAAAGATTCCTACTGGCCCCCTTCCCAGGCTCAGCCCAACTCTGCCCCTCTCTGGGCTGGACAAGACTGCTTGCGCACGGCGTCCCAGTAATGGATGCCCACGTCTTCGGACCAGAGGCGCTTCTCAAAGAGGTAAGGACCCTACCAGGTTTGGGAAATGTTTTCTTTGCCCTCCAGCCGCGGTGGGTCAGACCGACCGAGAGGCTGCAGGGCCCCTACTCCTCCCTCTCTTTCGCTTTTACCGACCCAGACGGGTCCATCACAGCAAGACTCCTGTCCGGCAAACATGGCCTCTTTGGCAAGGAGGTACGTATCGAGAGATGGCAAGACAAGCCACCCCTCGTACAGTGTTCCCGGTGCCACAAACTAGGCCACAACGCTGCATCCCGCAGCTGCGAAGTCCCCAAAGGCGACACCAAATGTGCCAAATGTGGCGGAGCCCACACGTCAGACTCCCACGCCCGACACTGCCGGGGACGCCATGCTGTTGCAGGTGAGTGCAACTGTAAGTTCCCCTGCCTAAATTGCGGTAGCAGGGACCATGACTGCCGAAACTACAAATGCCCGGAGAGAGACAAGTTCAGAGTACGACGCCGCAAGCCTAACCCCCACAAAGGTAAAGGTAAGGCTAATGCAGGCCCAGTAGAAGCAGGCGACGACCAGCACCAACCTGAGACACCCGACGCACCTGAGGCCCAGCCAAACACTAGCTACCACGCCTCCCCACAAGACACACCCACCCGGCCAGGAACCCCACGCACCCAGAGCGCGGGGCCAGCCGAGCGACACCCCCCCTCGATCCCAAGCGGGTCTACCGTGGCCCATACCTATGTTTAATGAGGCCCCCCTCATGATATCGTCGGTGAACATGCGCAAACGCAACGCTGTCACCCACGCACTCCTTAATTTTGCGTCACACTCTCACCTAATCCTCCTACAGGAACCCTGGTTCGACAAGATAGGCACCGCTAGACACGACGACGCCCGAGACGGGATTGATGTTCTCGGAGGCGTTGCGGCGCCAGCCTGGGACCCGCTATACCCCTCACTCAAACCAGGCCAAAGACCCAAGGTCATGGCCTATGCCCACAAACCTAACACAACAAACAACGAAACACCACCTTTCTCCATCATCCCCCGCCCAGACCTCTGCGCTCACCCGTGCCTACAGGTTCTAGACATCGCTCATATTGGGGAAACATGGAGGATCGTCAACTTCTACCACGATGTACGCGACAGATCAGGTCTCGAGGCCCTGCTGGCACTGGACCTCGACCCCTTCACACCATCGCTGGTCATAGGCGACTTCAACACCCACTCAAGATCCTGGTCACCCAACGACATCGACCCCTCGCACTGGTCCTGGAGGCTGGAAGAATGGGCGGTCAGTAACCTCCTGACATTAGCTAATACCCCAGGCACAATTACCCGGTGTGGCACCAACAACGAGAAAGACAGCGTCATAGACCTCGCCTGGTACAACGCCAAGGCAATCGACGAGGCTACTTTCTCAAACCTGCAGGTAGACTGGGAAGGCTCAATTGGGTCAGACCATGCAGCGCTCCACGTCAGCGCCAGGATAAAACACTCAGTACGTCCCGCACCCAACCTGGACGCTGACCCAGGCTACCTCTTTGAAGACGGTGCAAAGCCCAAGTGGATAGAGAACTTCCAACAGATCTCTGCATGCCGCGACCCTCACCCACAAGCACCTGAACTCACCCGGGAGGCAGTCGAACGCGCTGCCCATGAACTGGCAGCCGACATTGACGAGGCAATAGCCGCCACATGCCGCAAACGTCGCCCATTCCACCCAAAGGCTGCACCTTGGTGGTCGGAGGCCTGCTCCCTTGCTGCCTCCCAGCTGAGAACTGCCATTGGGGCCCAGACGAAACGAACAGCCGCAGCACGCCTCAAAGGAGCGGTCCGGGCAGCCAGACGGGCCTGGGCCAATAACTCAATCATCCACTCAGACATCTGGGAGGTGGCCACCTGGCGCCTCGGCCGTAGGATGACCAAAGTTCCCCCGATCCTAGGGGAACATGGACTCACACATAACCACCCGGAGATGTCCAACATTTTCTCTAAATGGTTCTTTGTCGACTCACCACCTGACGTCCCCCCCCGTCTGATAGATGATCCACCACCGCGGCCCCAACGCCCACTCCCGCCCATCCGAGACACCCTCATCAGAGACCTCCTCGCGGGCACAGCAAACACTTCTGCCCCGGGCAACTCAGGCCACACGTGGAAGATCCTGAAGTGGGCTTGGGACACCGCCCCAGACAGGATCTCATCCTTGGTCACTGCCTGTATCCAGTCCGGCCACCACCCGCGAGATTGGAAGACCGCAACTGTGTGCGTCATCCCCAAACCGGGAAAAGCTGACTACTCGGCCCCCAAGAGTTTCAGACCCATCTCCCTGCTCGAGTGCATGGGCAAGCTAGTCGAAAAGACGGTCGCAAGACTGATGTACCAGGAGATCATCCAAGGCTGCCTAGTACCCACCAACCAGTTCGGAGGGCGCATGGCATCCTCCACGGTGGACGCAGGCCTATGTCTCATCCACGACGTGCAGAACGCGCACACGGCAGGGCTGAGAACAGGTATGTGCCTCTTTGACATTTCAGGTTTTTTCGACAACGTCAATCGCCCGAGGCTGGTCCAACTGATCCACGACCTGGGCTTCGCACCTGAAATCGTCAAATGGTGCGAGTCCTTCCTCGCAGACAGAAGCGTCCGCCTCAAATTCAATGGTATCCTCTCCGACCCGTTGGACTCCGGAGTCGGCACGCCACAGGGTTCCCCAATTTCACCGGTTCTATCCATCATCTACACGTCTCCCCTCCTCCACAAAGTCCGGGACTGGACAAGGTCCTCTCTTGGGATGTACGTCGATGACGGCGTACTCTTTGCCTGCGCCGATAGCTGGCAGGAAGTAGCTGAGTCCCTCTCTGACAACTACACCACCTGCGTTGACTGGCTCACCCGAGCGGGCCTGGCAGTTGAACCGGACAAAACAGAATTACTTTTCTTCAGGAGACAACGAGAGAAATCAGAACCCCCACCCGCGATCTACCTCCGGATACCACCCCTCTCCTCATACTACCGCGTTAAGTCATCCACAAATATTCGCTACCTGGGCTTCTACATTGACCATAGGCTTCGCTGGTCTAGGCACGTCAACATCATGTGCAACAGGGCCCGGGCCTCCATCAAGGCGCTGCAGATCCTAGGCAACTCCACCCGAGGCATAAACTTCGCACAGTGGAGACTCGTCTTCAACGCGGTCTGCCTCCCGGTCCTCACCTACGGCTGCCAACTCTGGTACACCGGAAAGCAAGTCTCTCTGGTCCACAAACTCCAAAGAGTCCAGAATGAGGCAGTCCGGGTCATCAGCGGCTCTTTCAGCACAGCGCCGCGAGACCCACTACACCAAATTCTCTCCATCCCACCCATGGACTTGCGCCTCGATTTGCTAACGACCAATTTTGCCCTCAGGCTCTACCGACTCCCACACGACAGCCAACCTCTCAAGCGCCTACAAGGCCCGTGGACGGAGCCAAAGGCGGACGACCTCCCCCTACCTGCCCCAAACCGGAAGGCAGCAAAGACTGCCCTCAAGTGGCTCGCCTCACGCGTCCACCCCGGTGGCCCTCGTATTGAGGCCTTCCCCCTCACACCCCAGGCAGCCCCCAGGTGGCAAGGACGTGCCACCACGCACCCAGAAGGGCTTGACCCAGCGGACGGAGCAGGGCGGGACGTGGTGAGGGTTTTCTGCTTTGGCACGCTCACCTCCACAGACTCCCCCACCGGAAAAGCGAGAGGCGCCACAGCAGCAATCCTCTACGTCGGAGACGCCATATGGGGCACATCGGCAGCCTGCATAGGCGAGACTGTGACAAAATTCGACGCACAGCTCGCAGCCTTCCGACCTGCACTCACGCTCGCGGAGCTCTTCCTCAAGAACCACGCACACCAAGGACCAATCCACGTCCTCAACAGCACAAAGGCAACGGTCCCAAAGATCTTGGACACGAAACAAGGACCAGACCAGCCGACCGCGTTGGACACGGCGTGGCTCATTGACCACATCTTAAACGACCACGCTGACTGCTCTTTCAGGCTCTCCTGGTTCAAAAGGGAAGACGCTCAAGACGCCTTCAAAGTAGCCAAACGGCTTGCACTAGCCGCCATTAAGGACCCCTTCGATACAAACCTCGAACCGTCCTCCATCAACTATCAACACGAACGGGCCAAGGCGGCGGCCACCCAGAAATGGGAAGAACGCTGGCACGCGAACCCCCGCACGTCCCTAGCCTACCGCACTGCGTGTACAACACCACCAGATGGGAAGCTACACCCAATCCTCCAAGCCCAGAAGAAGGCCTGGCAAATCAAAGACCCAAATGCTGCGAAGAATGAGCAGCCACACACAGCTAAGGCATCCCGTGCCGATACATCCACTTTGTTCAGGTTCATTACAGGACACGCTTTCACGGGCGAGTACACCGCCCGCTTCCTCAAGAACAAATTCCCCTCCCCACTCCCACGGGAACTCGTGGCATGCCCCTGCGGGGAGCCAACTCAAACGGTCGAACACGTACTCCTCGACTGCCCGCTGCACGACGACACAAGACGCCGAACCTTCAACACGCGCGGTGAGGTCCGCACCCTCTCCCAGCTCTTTGAGAGCCCGGCACAGTGCGTCAAGACCCTCCGCTTCATCGAAGACTCGCAGACGTGCGCGAAACCCCAGAGCGATGGTTGGGACCCGGGATGATTTCAGTTGTGACTCGTATGCATACCGCACCAGAGGCTCAGTTTATACTGGCCCAGAGTGTACTCCATCCACTACCCCATCCACCACCCCCTACATAACACACCCCAGCGGGCCAGCGGAACCCCACCCTGTCATTCATAGTACGCCAGCGGCGTGACCGCCTCTTTGTCCTTAGTCACATGCGTGCGGAATACAAATTCGGAAAAAAAAAAAAAAAAAAAAAAAGAAGGCAGCCCGATCTCCGGCATCGTCCAAACTATGTCTACCACGCAAACGGCGACTCACGCAGCCACGATGGCCGCTACGCAACCGGCACAAGTAAACCTAACAGTAGCAGAAAGGCTACAGCAAAGCATGCGCCAAGCTCTGAGAAAGGGCCCTCCAGCAGGAGGGCCAGGAGGCCCAGGAGGCCCGGGAGGACCAGGAGGAGGCCCAGGCGGCCCTGGGCAACCAGCAGCCGCACAAGTCCCAATACAGGTCCCAGCCGATGTCAAGGCCATGGGACAACTTCCCCAAGTCTTCACTGGAGACAGATCCAAAGCAGATCATTTCATCGAAGAAGTCAAGGCGTACTTCCGAGTCAACCATGGAGTAGCTGGATACGACTCCCCATACAAGAAAGTGGCATTTACCCTCACACTGATAAAAGGAGAGGAACCGGCACAATGGGTCCGAGATATGGGAAACTGGCTGGACGGCCTTGCACTCCCAGCAGACAACATTCCAGCCCTCTGGGACCAATTCCTCACAGAGTTCGCCGACCAATTCCAGGACACCCAGAGCGTGCAAAAAGCCAGAACCCAACTAAACGACCTAAAAATGCAGGGCAACTGCTACGACGAGTACATTGCAAAGTTCGAAAGCCTCCTGAGGAAAGCCAACTACACCGTAGGAAGCGAGGAAACCTACAACATGCTCCTGAGG
>QLOT01003660.1:0-12520 GCA_003313875.1 Russula aff. compacta | reverse complement strand
GCGTTGATCGTTGGTGCTTAGGTAGGGAAAAGAATCAAAAAGAGGCGATATCGGAGCTGTGGGGGCAGGAGACGACGCGATTAGCTCGCGGGTGTTGTGCGCCGGCGGACAATTGTCGAGAAGTGAGGAGACGGCCGGAGCCAGGAGGGGAAAGAACGTTTCGAGGGCGGAGCTGCTGTGATTTGATCGCAGTTTGTATTGCGCCAGTCATCGAAGGGGGAGATGTGGAGGCGAGGGAAGCGGTGGTCAGGCCGTGGACGAGGGAAGGTGAGGAATTGATAGAGGGAGAGAAACTGGCTGGCGAGTTGGACGCGTGTTCGGCGGGCGCTCTGACCAATGTTGAGTGTGCGACTGCAAGGCCGAAAGTCCGACCATGGAGTGGGGTGACCGGTGCATGCAGCAAAGTTCGGCGGCCCGGAGCAGTCCGGACGCCCGTTGACCATTGTCCAGGTCAGGTGCATCGATTGAATAAATTCGTATGGACGACCAGACAGGATCAGCTTCTTGTTTTTCGAGTCCGCCTTGCAGGACTACCGAACACCAAACAGGCATATCCTTGCCTGGAACACCCACTCGCCCAGCGATTCTAAACTTGCAATTCAATCGAGTCTATTTGTTCTTCAACAAGCAAATGCCTTCACTGAATTCCGAGAAAGCGATAGAATCTTGAAATCCCTCAAGAATCTCGTATCAGTCCTGTGTAGGCTTTCCGCTACCGCTACTCGGTGACGCTGTCGGCCTCGGTGGTGCTGTCTGCCTGGTATGTTGGATGGTGCTCATTATTTACGTCTTTTCTGACCATTATTTCTCAGTCTTTCCCACCTGCGAAATCAATACATGCCGGCCTTTCTGTCCTGCTGGCTGTATGTACTTTCAAGTTTCTCCATCGTTTTCTCGGAACATCAAACCTTTTCTGGTAATCAAACTTGAGGGCGTCATTGACAGCTACGATCCACTCGTCGAGTTGCTAGAGTCGATCGACCTTTTCCTGAGGCGACTTGATATCCCTCTTGCAGCAGCCCTGGCTGAGATAGTCGTGAGATAACGGTAGAGGTGCTCTCTATGCTTGCATCAGCAATGCAACAGATTCAGCAGGGACGAGCGGGTGAGTCTGCCTTTATCGATGCGTTACCCAACTGATCGCAATGAAGAGAAATTTGTACAGAAGTTCTTTCGAGAGAAGGACGTCGAGACTTAGTGTTGCAGGAGCTGGATCGACAACTCACATAGGACGAAGCTCGAACAACTGGAGCACAGACTCGGCTGGGTACTGGCGTTGAACACTCTAATCAGCGTTTGAAGTTGGTGGATTTTGTGCTCGCCCTTGTGCGATGGTGGCGTTGCTTCCGTTCGGGGAACCCGCATGACCTCATGAACAGGCCGGGGTAAACCGCCACAGGTTAGTAGATGGACTACTGTGTTCTTCGCAGCCTGTTCATCCACCACTCTTCAGGGTCCACATGGCGTATCCCCACTTCGCGCCGGGTGCACATCATCCCTTCTCGGTGAATTGGCTCTCTCACTGGCCCAACCAGAAACTCGGCCCTTCTTCCAAAAACTCCGATTCGAAAGCAGAATACAACAACGTAAGTCCATAGAAAACTGTCTGCTCGCCACGCGCGCGCATACACATACACACAACAGCATCCAAGCGTTAAGGATCATCTAAAAGACCATAACCGCGCGAGAACAATAAAACCCCTAAACCGATCAGTGGTCTCTGTCATGGTCATCGTAGTGGGCATGCCATCCTCGATCCAACTGTCTGCCGTCCCCACCCAGGCCCCAATACCGACAATCGCCGTTTCTTCCCACGGCTCGGGCGCACTGTGCTATCGTCTCGCGCCAACTCGGGCGCGCTGGAAAAACCGCACACCGATGTTGATGATGTGCGCGGCGGCTTCCTGGTCGTGCCAGTGCCAGTGGTGCCGCCACCACCGCCGGGACGGGCGCGTTCCACGACATCCTGTCTAGGTCGGCGAATTCTGTATTTCGCTCGCGAACGAGCGGCATAGCATGGCCCTCTGTGCCCACGATTGGGGGAGAAAGAGAAAACAAAAGCGCCACGTCGGTCGTGCGCATGCATGGAATTGAAGTTAAGTATGGGATGATTGGCTCTCACAGGGGTCGTAATGAACGCTGCCAAGTCCTCGCGACACTCCGCGTCCTCGTTCGCGCGTAAACGTGCCGCTCTCGTCCGACACGAGGTGTCGTCAGGTCGTGCTGGACAGGCAGGAGTTTAGCTGTACATTGGCGTTGATGTGGAGCTCGGCATAGACCTCGATGCGTGCACAGATTTAGGGATGGCGAGGACCAACGCCGACACCAGGTTAGACATCGTGAGTGCGGCGGAGGGCGCAAAAGATGCGAAAGCAGTGTCCGATGGCATTTGTAGGCAGGCTAAAACTTCAACGTCAGACGATGATGATGATGGTGACGATGACAAGGATTGTGGTGAAAGGGGTAGCAAATGGAATTTTCATCAAATCCTGATGCTGTGGTTGTTCTGCGTTCGGAACGTGTGGTAGTCTCGTTGATCTTCGTTTCCTTTGGTTGTGCAGGCCTAGCTGGGAGATGTTCACTATGTGAAAGTACGTCAGTGGGCGGGGGAACGTTCGGCGTCCGGCGAAGAGAAACCACTTCGCATCCAAATTCTTTCCTTTTGGGCTGTCATTATAATACGTCCACCAGGTGAATGCAATCCGTGAATGTAATCCGAGGACACCGAAGCAGTCCGGAATCCGACCCCGAGCATATGGCATCCATCCGGCGGGAAATGAAATGAACACACAGTGTCCTGGGTCCAGCATTACGAGTTCTCTAGGTGCCAGGACTATTGGCACTTCTCAGTTACGGGCACTGTCGGTGGAGGCGGGCTTGTTCCAAAGAATACGATACAGAGTTTGGTAGCCCAACACGTCAATCCAGCCAGGTCCAAATATGCAAACAGGATAAGTAACTGAAATCCTCTCTCCCCTGGCCAGACAGACAGACAGACGGACGGACAGTACTAGTAAGAATGCAGAGACAGATTTGGGAAAATAAAGTGGAGATGGGCGACATCGTAACAGCTTCCCCAACGAGTGTACAGATACAGAAATGAACGACAGAGATCGGTGATGGACTGATGATAGAAGTCAGAATACAGTACGACAAGACTCTCGCCCGCGCACAGAGTCCGAGGTCCTTCTTCCGACTCGCCCCGCGCCACCTCAACTATAAGGAACCCAAAAGTGCATCCCTGGCGCATCAAAATCTTAATGCAGGTCTAAGCAAAAAAAAGAGACCCATAAACAAGCACACCTGAATTGTCGTTGGGTCTGTGGGGACACTGGTGAGGTTAAGTAGGTGCTGACCCGAAAGCCCCAGCCTGAGCCCTGAGAGTCGACTACGACCAAGCAACGGGTTAAGAACACATTCATCGTCATATACTTTGGCCTCTAAGGGTCCTATATAAGGTTTAATTTCGAACAACTCTGATTGACTAGAAGCGGGCAATAGTGGGCAAATTGCCCCGGTGTGCGGTGTGATGCACTGCATCGGAGTTTGGCGGTCCGGAGAACTCCGGACGCATGGTTATGTGTTTCATCATTGAGGCAGTCCGTTCCTCTTCCATCGCACCCATCGATCGATCCCTCATCCCCATCTCCGCTTTCCTAACACATTCTTAACTTCTCATATGGGCGACCAATCAGCATCATCTCGTTTTCAAGACCTTTTCGAGTCCGCCTTGCAGGACTATGAACACCAGACGGGCATATTCTTGCCTAATCACCCACTCGCCCACCAACTCCAGACTTGCAACTCAGCCGAATCTATTATTGCCGTTCTTCAACAGCAAGCAAATGCCTTCGGCGAATTCCGAGGAAACGAGAGAATATTGAAACCCCTCAAGAATCTCGTATCAGTCCTGTGTAGGCTTTCCGCTACCACTGGACTCACTGATGCTGTTGGCCTGGTATGTTGGGAGGTGCTCATAATCTACATCTTTCCTGATGATCATTTCTCAGTCATTCCCGCCTGCCAAAGTAATACATACAGGCCTTGCTGTCTTGCTAGCGGTATGTGCTTCTTTTCAAGTTTCTCGATGCGTATCCTTGTGACACCAAAGTTTGTCAGGCATTCAAAGGCGTCAATGATAGCTACGATGCACTCGTCGAGCTGCTAGAGTCAATCGAACACTTTTTGAACCGACTTGACATCTACACAAAGATCCCTTCAACAATGGCCCTGACTGGGATAGTGGTAAAGATAATTGTGGAGTTGCTCTCCACGCTCGCATTGGCAACGAAACAGATTCAGCAGGGACGAGCGAGTGAGTTCACCCTTATTGATTCATTACCCTACTCACCGCAGTGAAGAGAAATTTGTAAAGAAGTTCTTTGGAGAGAAGGACGTCGAGGTGGTGCTACAGAGACTGGATCGACTGACACAGGACGAAGCTCGAACAACTGCAGCGCAGACTCTGGAGGTCGTCTACGGTCTGATGCAGAATATGAGGGTGGTGATGGACGGTAAGAGACCTATTCCTAGCCATTGCCGGTGAACATTCATACCTCTACATCTAGACGGCAAGGCATCGGCAGACAATGTCAGGGATGCTCTTGGTACGTGTTTTTCGCGAAAATATGTTCATCCCACGGCTGACTTTACGGTAGAACTGATGCAGAAAATGGCGAGCGACATGAATCGGTCGAAATGTCAGTTATTTCTTACCGTCCCGATTGGTGAATGGAAGCACTGAGATTGGGTTACAGGCGACAAATTTCAAAGCTGGCTCTCTCCCCCTGATCCATGGAAAAATCACAACATCGCCCGCGAGTCGAGCCATAGCGGGACCGCGGACTGGTTCGTCCATGGTGACATCTTCTCGGAATGGAAACTGTCTGGACTGGGTTCCCTTTTATGGATTCATGGGAAACGTATGTCACCTGACCCCTCACAATTTCGCAGACGTTGATGGTTTCCCCTTTTGTAGCGGGTGCCGGGAAAAGTGTCCTTTGGTATGTTCGTCTTATTGGTACTTAAGTCTGCCTTGGGAATTTATGATATCATTTGCCAGTTCCGCGATCGTCGAGGACGTCTATGCCCTGCGGAGATCTGGGCTTGCGTCACTGGCATTTTTCTATTGTGACTTTAGAGAGGATCAAAAGAAGGATCTCCGCGGGCTGCTGTCATCTGTACTAGTCCAGCTCTGCGATCAGTCTGACGCCTACTGTGATATCCTTTCTAATTTCTACGTCACACACCTTCGTGGTAAACAAACTCCCAGCGAGGGTGCACTCGTCCGGTGCTTAAAGGATATATTGAAACAATCAGGACAAGCGCCCGTCTACCTAATTATTGACGCCTTGGACGAATGTCCGAATACATCTGCTCTGCCATCTCCCCGCGAGAAGGTTCTATTACTTGTGGAGGAGCTTATCAACTCCCAAATTTCGAATCTGCGCATATGCGTCACTAGCCGACCGGAGACGGACATCAATATTGTCCTCGATCCCTTGACATCGCACACCATTTCCCTACACGACGAGAGAGGACAAGTGCAGGACATCGACAGCTATATCAGGTCTGTCGTTGACTCACATCCAAAGAACCGAAGGTGGAAAGCAGGGGACAAGCAACTAGTAATCGATGTCCTCAGAAAAAGAGCTGATGGGATGTAAGTAATCAATCTCTGAATCCTTGAAGATTTCAGCTGATAGCTGTGATGTAGGTTCCGATGGGTTTATTGTCAAGTGGTCTACATCTGTGGCTGTCACCCAGGACGTATTCGACATGCACTGGCTGAATTACCAGAGACGCTTGACGAGACATACGCACGGACATTGCGGGAAATCAACAAGGCCGACTGGGAATTTGCTCACCGATTGTTCCAATGCGTCTCAGTCGCTTCCCGGCCACTCCGTGTCGAGGAACTCGCACAGTTTCTCGCATTCGATTTCAATACAGGACCCATTCCAAAATTCTATGAAGACTGGTGCCTGGAAGACCCTGTCGAAGCAGTGCTGTCAACATGCTCCAGTCTACTTGCAGTTGTCCAAGTCAAATATTCGGCAGTGATACAATTTTCGCACTTCTCTGTGAAGGAGTTCTTGACGTCTACCCGGCTTGCGGAATCAAGTGACAGTATTTCCCGACAATTCCATGTTTCTATGACACCCGCTCATTCCTTGGTTGCGAAAGCGTGCCTGGGAATCCTGCTGCATCTGGATGAAAAGATCACGAGAGATAGGCTGAAGAAATTTCCCCTTTGTCATTATGCCGCGGAGCACTGGGTTGACCATGCCCGAATCGAGAATGTGTCGCGAGACATCGAATACGAGATGAAGCAGCTATTTGACCCAAACAGGCCACATCTTAGCATCTGGGTCTGGATACGTGATCCAACAGTTTACCACCCATTGCCACTTAACGGAGTGTCATTGCATTATGCTGCTGTTTGCGGCTTTGATTCGATTATAACGTTCCTGGTCACTGAACACTCAATGGACGTGCATGGTCAGGCCTTTTTCGGCGACACGACTGCATTGCATGAAGCTTCGGAAAGGGGACATCTGGAAGCTGCCTGTGTACTGATCAAGTATGGCGCAAGAGTGACAGCCCAAGACGACAGCGGGGAGACTCCGTTGCATCGGGCATCAGAATGTGGAAGAGTGGAAGTCGTCCTGGCCCTCCTCGAGTTTTGCGCGGACGTTACAGCCCAGGACGAGAACAGGTCAACTCCGTTGCATAGGGCGTCGCGAGCGGAAGTTGCCCGGATTCTCCTCGAGCATGGTGCAAACGCGACAACCAAGAACAAGTGGGGGTCAACTCCGTTGCATGAGGCGTCGCGGACGGGTCGTGCGGAAGTTGCCCGGGTTCTCCTAGAGCATGGCGCAGACGTGACAGCCCAGGACAAGGGAGGGTCGACTCCGTTGCATCAGACGTTGCATGTGGAAGTTGCCTGGGTTCTCCTCAAGCATGGCGCAGACGTGACAGCCCAGGACAAGAGAGGGTCGACTCCGTTGCATGAGACGTGGCATGCGGAAGTTGCCCGGGTTCTCCTAGAGCATGGCGCAGAAGTGACAGCCCAGGACAAGAGAGGGTCGACTCCTTTGCATTGCGCGTCATTGAAGGGTAATGCGAACGTCGTCCAGGTTCTCCTCGAGCATTGCGCAGATGCGACAGCCCAGGACAGGAGAGGGTTGACTCCGTTGCATTATGCGCCATCCGGGGGTAGTGCGGAAGTCGCCGGGATTCTCCTCGAGCATGGCGCAGATGCGACTGCCCAGGACAACAGAGGGTTGACTCCGTTGCATCAGATGTCATACAGGGGTAGTGCGGAAGTCGTTCGGATTCTCCTCATGCATGGCGCAGACGCAACAGCCCAGAGCAAGAGGGGGTTGACTCCTTTGCATCGATGTGCTTTGATACCTAGTGCAGAAGCCGCCCGGGTTCTCCTCGAACATGGCGCAGACGCGACAGCCTTGGACAAGAGAGGGTCGAGTCCATTACATCAGGTGTCTTTCTACAGCACTGCGAAAGTCGCCCGGGTTCTCCTCGAGCATGGCACGGATGCGACTGCCCAGAACGAGAGAGGGTGGACTCCGTTGCACCAGGCGTCTAGACATCACAATAGGGGAGTCGCCCTATTTCTTCTTGAGCATGGCGCCAACGCGACAAGCCAGGATAAGAGTGGGTCAACTCCGTTGCATCAGGCGTCGCGAGCGTCTAGTACGGAAGTTGCCCAGATTCTCCTCAAGCATGGTGCAGACGTGACGGCTCAGGATAAGAGCGGGTCGACTCCCTTGCACTGGGCATCCAGATGGGGAAAAACAAAAGTTGTCCGCTTTCTTCTTGAACACGGCACAGAGACGACGGCCCAGGATCGGAATGGGTTGACCCCCTTGCATTGGGCATCCAGATGGGGAGCCACAGAGGTTGTCCAGCTTCTCCTAGAACATGGCACAGAGACGATGGCCCAGGATCGGAAAGGGTTGACTCCCTTGCATTGGGCGTCACAGGGAGGACGTGCAAAAGTCGTCCGCATCCTCCTCAAACACGGTGCTGACACGACAGCCCAGAGCAAGAGTGGCTCGACATCATTACATCTGGCATCACGAGGCGGACATGTGCGTGTAGCCCGTGTCCTTCTCTGGCATGGTGCACATCCGACCACCCCCAACAAAAAAAATCGGACACCATTGCAAGAAGCATCAGCCGGAGGACATCGTCGGGTTATTCAGCTACTATCAAATTATGAAGCTAAAGATTGTAGTCAGCGGCGAACCATCTTGGTTATGGCGTTGCGCGTGATGGAAGAACCACCAGCACATACTTTTATCGTACTAGCAGTCTTTCTCTTTTTAGTTATTACCGGTTATCAGTTGGCATATTCACACTAGAAGAATGTTTCACCTAAAACAATTCTTAATTTGGTCTGAGCCCAGGCTTTGCCTTGGTAAATACTATACGGCTGTGGCTGCTGACAATGCCATTCGTTCCTATCAGGTGTTGATGCTGTCCGACTACACTCGTTATCAACCACCTCTTGTATAATATTGTCGTCACCCCACAACCTTTCACTCACGTAGACTTTCACTCACGATTTCGGAGAGTTAGCTTGAGACTGAAAGAAATGGTTCGTCCATGACAGCCCGAAGAAGCCACAACTCGATAAGGAAATCAACATCTATGGAATGCACGTGAGGGTTCGCATCCATAAGTCTAGAGGTTTGGTCTTTGAGATGGCTTTGAAATGGTATGGGTTGCATTTCCCGGAGATGGCAAACATTCTGCCCTACAACTTAGCATATGCCAAAGTCGTGAAACTAATGGGTATCAGGCTATCGTTACTTCCGTTCTGCTGTAAGGATCGGCCTTTACACTGCGCCCGGAACGCGTCGGTCCGCACGGTCCAAGATCGTGCTGACACTCACTTCCACCTCACCCACTTTTGCTTCAGCTTGGATGCCAAACCCGAGCTCTCGCCTCGCTCCGTCTACTGTACGTCGCAGCGCCCGTGCAAATGGGCTTTCACTCGACTCCTTTCATGACTCGCCACCATATCCTATTCCGCTCACCCGTTCACCGCCTCGTCCCGCACGCGTCCTCGCGCTGCATCGCTCAAGTCCCGCACCACTCACCGCTGGCACCGCGTCGTCCGCATCACCCGCGCTCGAGCGCCGTCGTGGGCAAACGCGATTGGAGTAGAAGGGTCACTGGTTCCTGGTTCACACAACCCGTACGCCCCACCCTGTCTTCTTTTAGTTTTCCTTTCATCATCCTCTATGACTCCTTCCCCTCCCTTCATGCCACCGATTCGTCCTACGTGCCTACAATACCATTCCCCTTCGCTCCCTTACGATACGATTCGTGTAGGTATTGGCTGATATGTATATAAAGAGCTACATTCGTTTGATGCTAATACAGAGTCCCTCGGGCGCACACGGCGCCGTTCTCTTACTTTTTGTTTGCCCGCACGGAACGCCTCCGTGTTTTCTCGTCTACCTCAAGTTCTCCTTTCTGTTCCTTTTTTCTCTCTCCCTTCTTTCTTTACAGGTCTTCGCTTCGCCTCAGGATGACACTGCAACACTCGCGTGCCGTTCACTGCCCTTTCTTACAGTAACGCGGGCTTAAGGAAAAATCCTGTTGCAAATTGATTTAGCCACACACATTCCCTGTCAATGCGGCCTCTAAAATATCAATGGGGCACAGAAATCTCAAAATGAGACCTCGTGCGCCCGTCCATGCACTCGGGTCAGGTTATTGTCCTCTCGAAATACTGCACACAACTATCGGAGTATCTGCATAATCGAATGATCGCGATTGCACCTAACCTTAACCGCCCTTGCCGGCGAGCTCATGGGTGCACTACTGATCTTCCATACAGGATCTCTGCTCAACCTAAGGAACCACCCAGCAAATACTGTACAGATTCTTTGCACAGAAAAACACAATTTCGTGCACTCAGAACGAAGCACGACACACCAAAATATGGGCTGATATATCACGCTTCCTTGTCCGTCACGCACCACCTCAGCACTGAAGGGCAAAGCCCGCGTCATTTCCTATCGCGTCTAGATATATCCCAGCTAATCTACAGGGTAGATGGCGCGTATGGTGGCAAAAAAGGACTGGGTTCTCCGTGCGCATCAATTCGCTCACGGGTGCAGAGGAAAAGTCGACAGCGAGCGCACTCACAAATCGGATTTGAAAACCGTAGGAATAGTTACAGGACGGTGATAGGTGTGACGGAGGATAAACTACGGGTGAAGGAGGAGCGATGCGATAGGAAGAGAGGCGGGGGAGAGAATGAGAATGCTATGGCTGCCAGTGAGCCCGAGCCCGTGCCTGCCGCTGTTGGCAAGGACGCGGATAGGATGGATGAGGGGGATCGAAAAGCATGGAAGCTGGGAACGAAGGCAGAAGAGGGCGGGGGGAAAGCCGGCCCGGTATAGGTGGGAAGTACCACTTGCATGCTTGTCTCGCTGTAGCTGTAGTGAGAGCATCAATGATCGACACCAACAGTTCGAGTTTACGTCCTCGCAAACACCAACGTTTATCCATATACTTTCATGTTCGCCGATATGACAAGCGCGCCAAGCCATTGTCGATATAATAATAACTGGTGAAAACAAGCAGGTAAGGCCTCTCGGCCTCATCACGATACATCTACTTGCGAGTAACTCTACCCGCCCTTCTCCGCTCCGCATGGATGTGTTGAAGACGGGCCGGAGGCGACTGGATCAACCGGAACCGGTTTGCCGGTGCGCTTGGACCGATACCGATGGAGAGATCGGAGAGATTGGTCTAAGAATGTAAATAGATAATGATTAAGACAATCTACTATATTATAAACGACGTGGGTCGAGATAAAGCTGCGATTTGATTGGCTAGACAAACTGCGTTCTGAGCGTTCTGATTGGTTGGGAGATCAGGCATGTGCTGTGGATGAGTCACGACTATGACAAATATATAGCTCACTACTGATAAGATAATTCACTTCACGATGACTCTTTCATTTGTTCGCAAATCTTCTTTTGCTTTCGTGACCCTTCCCGAAAATCCTCCTGACTGTGTATATAAAGATCGTGATTCCACTTTCCCTTGCCCTCGTTGCTTCTTGGGACTTCTCAGATTGCCTGATTCGGTATGTCAGTAATGTGCATACATCGTGAATGATCTGACAATTAGATCCTCTATCAGCGTCTCCGGATATGACAACGTTATTAGATGCTCAGATACACCATTGCCGTATTCGTGCTTTATCTCGAGAGGCATGTGAATTGTCTGTTCGTGATGAGGAACCGCCTCACAGGCAGATTCCTCTTGCTACTACAGACTCTCTTGCGATAAACAATGATTCTGAGCAATTAACAAGGCGGCAACACGGCCAAAGGCTCCGTCGGCAGAGGGAGAGGACTATCCGAAGCACCCAAACTGCTCGGGATTGTAATGTTAGGGATGTTGTTCCATCTAATAAACTGATTCCTGTCGTACATTTTGTTTCACCGGCCAGTGGTCTGGCCAGTGGTCAATCAATGGAGTGGCAACGGTCCCAAAGACTACGTGTCACGCCCAGGCCGGCATGTCAATCGTTCGAGTCGGAATCGACCAAGTCGTCAAGTCACGTGACGCGACACGCGTACACTGACAAGGGTTTTGGGTACAAGTTGCCTCTGACTGAGGATAGAGAGCTAGCACTTTACAGCAGGCTAGAAGGCTTAAGACACTAAGACCGCTTTACAGGCAGCAGTAAGCCTTCCTGAAGACCTTGTAAAAACCTGGTATTGCACAGGAGAACAAGCTTAAGGCTTGTCTTTGTAGTTACTATGGTTTATATAGATGGGGATGCTATTGTTGTATGAAACGGGAGAACAATGGTAAACTGTCCTAATCAATGTAACAATTGGTTTTGTGATATATGAGGGGAACAATGAGACTCGGCCGGAAATGGAGAACAATAAGAGGACGACGTCATATCGTACAAAAAGGGGAAACAAAGAGAAATAGTCCTAAAGCAGAATCATGACATCACCCCTTTGTTAACGTCCTTAGAAGGTCATGACTGCCGAAACGCACGTGGTGTCGTAGTTCTTGTGATTGAATGGGGCTTGGCAGGGCTTGTCAGCGACACAGAAGCTGTGAGGGACGGGGCAGTCCCACGGGAGGTGGCCGATCTCGGTGCAGAGAGTGCAACGAGAAATTTCATTGCAATATTCAGTGAAGTGTCCTCGATCTCCACACCACTCGCACTCAAGTTCTGCTCCTACAGCTGGCTCGACATACCAAGGGTCATCAATCTGGGCGAGTCCTTCTTCTACGATACCGGTTTCAAAGACATCCAGCTGTGGTAGGTCATAGAAGAGACGGGGGCGGAGTCGTCGATATGCATCGGCCTTACTGAGTTTGTGATGAGATTCTTGAATACGCCACTGAAGATTGTTAAAGCGGATGCGGGCTAGGTTGATTTCTTCTGCCATCCTTCCTAATTTTTATTGGGTGCGACGGAGGCGTAGAACTTCCGTGGTGAGTG
>QLOT01003658.1:0-16432 GCA_003313875.1 Russula aff. compacta | reverse complement strand
GTTTATTCAAGACCTAGCTATCAACATTGTTCTAGAAAGCACAACTATTACTAAGTGGAGGCAACCACAACAGATGGCCAAGTCCTTAGTACCAACCAGTCAACAACATCAGCTATAATCGTGGCTATCGAGGTCGACGATTACCTGAACCCAGAGAACCAACGCAGACCACCAGATCCTCTAGAACCCCACATCCGAGAGCGACGCGCTCAAATCATCAGACGACAAACCCGCCATGCCCCGTCTAGCGTGACAGCGTGCCCCATTAAAGACGTGAGTCCAGTGTCACTGCCCTCGCCGGTGACATCAGACTCGACTTCTTTTAATCTCCACGGCCTCCGATAGGAAGCGATACGTGTCATATCCAGTTGACCAAGAGAAGGCTCGCCGAAACACAGCAGTCTTCTGGGATGACGTACTGAAAACCCACGCAATACAAACAGGAGAGTCTAGAACACAAGCAGTGTACTGCCACAAGAAACGTTGGTATTCCATTGATTGGGATGAAGAACTCAAGCCCTATCTTGACGTGAGAGTCAAGTACTTGGACAAATACAACCAGGACAGTAAGGAAGTGCTCCAAATGGGTACTACAACGTCCCCATCTTTGGAGAAAACATTGAGTCCACAGATGAAGAAATTGAAGAGGACAAAACAACGGACCAACAGATACGTCACTCACCCATTCATACCCCTGCAGTAATCACCAGCACGATGACAGAACCCCCAGAACAACGCAACTACTAAGCATCATTTCAACTACAATGGCAGGAATGACGTACACAGTGTAACCAGCCTGGGTAAGCATTCAACTGCTTGCGCTCCTGTAAGTTGTGGAACCAGCCAGGAGTCTGTGTTTAGACCATTTGTGCTTGTGTGTGCCTGAGGCACTGTACTTTTATTTTTTGGTGTGCACCCCATTCCTGTGCGGTCCCTTACTGTTCACTGGGATCACATGCCTCTTGGGTCCTTATGACCCACTGTCAACCCCTTTTAGACGCACCCATTGTTCCCTTCTTGGTTGTTCCCTTGTTCCCAGTTTGTGTCTTAGTTTCTCCCTACCATACTGAGTACTGTTACTCCTTTGGATCCTAGGATCCCCCTCCTCTATAAGTAGAGACTCTTAGCTACCCTGTACCGGCAAGTTGAGTCTCCTGTCAATCACAGTGACTTACTCTTCACTTCTCATTCTGCGCTAAGGGGTGGCTACAGTGTTGCAGCACTGCAAGCGGGAACCCATCTCTCTCTACTAGTCTTCTAAGACACTACAGAGTCCTAGCTATAGTCTTTTGTTACTGTCAAACCCTTGGCGGTGACACACAGGCACTGGAACTGGAAGAACCGGAGGAGGTTCAGGACCACCAGGAGGAGGAGGCGCAGCTGGAGGAGGTGGAGGACCACCAGGGGGCGCCCCAGGAGGTGGGGGTGCACCGGGAGGCAGAGGAAACCCACCTGGTGCAGCTGGAGGACAAGCACAACCAGCTGCCCACAGAGGCGACAGCAAACCCCTAGGAGCTCTACCAATGGTCTTTGAAGGAGACCGCACCAAAGCTGAGAGCTTCCTCCGAGAAATAATGACCTACTTCCTTGTTAATCATTACGTACCATCGCTAGCATCCTTCATCAAACGAGTGGCCCTAGCCCTCACTTGCATCAAGGGATCAGAAGTCAACCGATGGACCTCGCAGCAGCTTGAGTGGCTGGTGACACTTAATAACCTGGCAGACAACGTGGCCACAGTATGGGACACCTTTGTCCAAAACTTCCGAGATCGCTTTCTGGACTCACAACAAGCGCAGAAGGCACACATCAAGCTACAGGACTTAAAAATGAGATGGCCAGAGATAGATGAGTACATATCCAACTTCGAAGGAATAGCGCATGAAGCAGGGTACGATCCAGCGGACCAGAACACGATGCAGATGTTCCTACAAGGCCTCCCACAAGGTATAGGAACGAAGATCCTTGAAGACACTGCCATCGTCACCTACTGTATGACCAAATGAAAGCCAAAGCCATCAATGTCACGGCATCTCAACGAATGGTCAGAGCCCTCTATGGATGGAACACGAGTGGCAGCTTCAACACGGGCCCCCAGAGGCCATCTTTCCCCCAGAACAACTGGAGGAACCAAGGGCAGTGCACTCAAAACGCCCCGCCCAGACAAGGGTTTGGACAAACCCTGTACAACTCCAGCATGGCGCCCAGAGCCTGGGCAAACTACCCGGTACCTATGGTCGTGGATCGAACCCACGCCCCCAGGGGAAGTTGGCGTGGAGGAAGAGGCAGACAAACTAGAGGAAACACCGTTAGGACAGAAGGGAGTAGGACCCAAAGAGGGGTCACCGGTGCGTGCTTCACATGTGGACAGCAAGGACACTTTGCTCGCTCCTGCCCCTCTAAACAGGACTGAAGGAATAATGCTTGCACTGCTCAGCTCATAGACTGGGCCCCTGAGGATAATGAGGGACCATCCAACGTCTCTAACCTGGACTTGTTATGCCAGCAGCTCGACATGCTGTCCAAAGAAGAGCAGGAAGAGATGATGAACCGCATGGGAGCGACAGAAGAGGGAAATTTTACAGAGGCCTGATCCATGCAGCCTGGATCAGGAGAATAGGGTCGGATAGGATGTATTTTTCGATATGGAAATCTATGCAGCTACGTGTCTTCATCCATCTGGCACGAAAGAGGGCCAAAACAATTGCACTCCTAGACTCAGGAGCGACCGAAAACTTCTTAAACATGCAATATGCGAAGGATATGTGCTTCCCCATCAAGAGGCTTGATAGACCACGACCCATCTATAATGTGGACGGAATGAGGAATAAGAATGGAGACATAGAGCATTACACAGACCTGGAAATGCAGACAGGTGGCCAGAGGACGTGGTTGCGGTTTTTCCTCACTGACTTAGGAGATCAAAAGATCATTCTGGGCTACCCATGGTTCGCCGCAACACAACCAAAGATCGATTGGGCAAGAGGCTGGATCAAAAGTGAATAACTTCCCCTTATCCTGCGCATGAGAGCAGCCACCCACACCAAGATTGGGAAGTGCCAATGTACTGTCGGAGGACGAACATCGATACCTTACAGGAAGCCAGCTCTCGAAGGACCACTCTATATGGTGCGAGTCTCCTTCTTAGGGACATCGGAGAGGAAGAAAACACTAGCATCGAAGCTGGCAGAGCAGGCTGGTTCGCAAAAAGGAGCAGGGACCATTCCAGCTAAGTATCAACAACATGAATGAGTCTTTAATGAGGAAGCCACTCAAAGATTCCCAGAAACACATATATGGGATCACGCAATTGAACTGAAACCGGGAGCACCCTCATCCATTCCAGGGAAAGTGTATCAGCTCACGCAAGACAAGCAAAAGGCCCTGTTGGAATTCATACGAGAACAACTTGTGAAAGGATTTATACACCCCTCGAAAAGCCCATACACCGTGCCCTTCTTCTTCATCAAGAAAAAGGATGGAAAGCTCCGACCAGTGCAAGATTATCAACGCCTAAATGAATGGACAATCCGCAACTGCTATCCTCTCCCCCTTATACCAGAACTGATTGCAAAAGTAAAAGGGGCACGACTATTCTCCAAATTTGACGTACGATGGGGCTACAACAATGTCCGTATTAAGCAAGGGGATGAATGGAAAGCTGCATTCATCACAAATCAAGGGCTGTTCGAACCCACAGTCATGTTTTTCTGATTAACTAACTCCCCCACAACCTTTCAGACGATGATGAATGCAATCTTCATGGAAGAACTTGCACAGGGGTGGCTCATCATCTACATGGATGACATCCTTGTCGCTACCAAAGACGACCCCAAGTTCCATGAAGAATGTGTCCACAAAGTACTTGAGAAACTAAAGCAACATGACCTATACCTCAAACCGGAAAAGTGCACCTTCGAACAGCAATGAGTCGAATTCTTGGGAGTAGTGCTAGAAGAAGGCACAGTACAGATGGACCCAGCAAAGGTCCAAGGAGTAGCTAACTGGTCACCACCTCAGAATACCACTGATGTCCGTGCCTTCCTAGAGTTTACAGGCTTTTACCGCTACTTCATCCCAAACTACTCAAACATTGCCCGACCCCTCATCCAATTGATGCGTAAGAACGCCCCGTTCATATGGGATGAGGAGTGCCACCGAGCCTTCAAAAACCTAAAGACCCTAATGTGCAACAAACCCATACTACGCCAGCCAGACTACATGAAGGCCTTCTTTCTAGCAACAGACGTGTCCGCATATGGCATGGGAGCCGTACTCTCACAGGAGGGAGAACTCAACCCATGTACCCACAAACCAGCGCTCTGTCCAATCGCATACTACTCTAGCACCTTCACCCCAACAGAACGCAACTATGATATCTATGAGCGAGAGTTCCTCGGAGTTCTGAAAGCCCTCAAACGCTTCAGACCCCACATAGCAGCTAAGGAAATCCCCGTTACTATGCTAACAGACCACGCTAACCTAATTCACTGGAAGGCGCCAAGGAAGGTCAACAGACAAGTAGCAAGATGGTTCGCGGAACTTCAAGACTATAACATTGTCTTAAAACATGTACCAGGAAAGATCCACACTGCACTGGATATGCTCTCAAGACCACCAGGGATGGACCGAGGACTGATGGACAATGCTGACCTTGTACTCCTCCCCTCATCCATGTTCATCGCTAATGCCAGGGTAACAACGTCCACACTCAAGGAAAAGGTCTGGGAAGAGCAAAGGAAGCAGAAGAAGGAGATGCAAAGATGGTGCAATGACCATAAGGTCCACAAACTCCCTGAAGGGTATGCGCAAGGGTGGAGAACCGTAGTGCCTCCAAATCTAAAGCTAAGATGTGAAATCCTATCCCACTTCCACAATTCACCGACCACAGGACATCCCGGAAGAGACAACACTATCGCACTCATCACACAACAGTACTGGTGGCCGGGAATCAATGCATGGGTGGAACGATACTGTATGTAGCAGGATGCACTCAATGCCAACAGGGGAAGATTCACACCACCCGTAAGAAAACGCTGCCTTACCGCATCCCAGGGGACTCTTCGAAGCAACCATTCCACACCATCGCCTTAGACCTCATTACACAACTCCCAACATCCCAAGGGAACGACACTATCCTCACCATAATCGACCAAGGATGCTCGAGAGCAGCCGTCTTCCTTCCCTGCAAGACAACGGTCACTGGAGAGGGAGTAGCCCAGTTATACCTTCAGCATCTATTCCCCTGGTTCGGAACCCCCGCTAAAATCATCTCAGACAGGGACCCTCACTTTACATCCAATTTCACCTGAGCCCTGGCCGCTAAACTAGGAATGGAACAAAATATCAGCACGGCGTTCCACCCCCAAACTGACAGGATCACTGAGTGTGCTAACCAATGGGTAGAACAGTACTTACAGATGTATACGTCGGCAAGACAGGATGATTGGGCGGAATGGCTTCCTCTTGCCAGTTTCGCACACAATCGATGGCCCAATGCCACCACCAAGCTAAGCCCTCATCAGATATTACTGGGATTTAACCCGAGCGCTGCAGCAGGACTACTCCCCTCCACTAATAACGAGGCGGTGGAACATCGACATCAATGTATTAAGGAGCACAGGGAGGCGGCCCTCAGATCGCTCAATCGAGTAGCCCAAAACACCCCAGCGTCGCAGTTCAATGTGGGAGACCAAGTCTGGCTCGAAGAAAAGGACCTGGCGCTCCCATATTCCACAGCTAAGCTGGCCCCCAAGCGTCACAGCCCCTTCAAGGTACTAAAGGAGGTCTCTCCAGTGGTGTATCAGCTGGAACTGCCAAAGGCCTGGACCATTCATGATGTCTTCCACGCCACCCTTCTCACCCCCTTCAGAGAGACAATGGAGCACGGGGTCAACTTTAAATGCCCTCCACCGGAGATGATTGATAATGAAGAGGAATACGAGGTGGAGCAAGTGATCAATCACAGGCACCATGGGAAGAAACGTCAGCTACAATACCTCATACGCTGGAAAGGTTACTCAGCTGCTGATGACACCTGGGAACCCGCTGACCAAGTGCACACCCCCTTAATCATCAAGAAATACCACCAACGGCATCCCTTGACACAAGGTGAATTCGTCAAAAGGAGGAAAGAATGGGCCCATTCCACAGTTCTTCACCATCATATGACATGTCCTCTCCTGCACCATCTCATGTCTCCCTCTGCACCTCCTGCATCGACGACAGCAGCACCCCTCTTCCCATACCCCCTAAAGTCGAAACACCAGTGGTCCATCAGAGGGACCACCTTGTCGTTCCCATGGACATCGTGGCCTCTTCCGAAGCAATCAGTGAGTCGAGCTACCAACTCTCCCCAAGGACCACTGCTGCGTTCCTTGCCTCACAGGAGCCAGACCAGCCAACGCTCCTCTACATCGCAAGAGGCTTGGCAGGAGTTGCTCAGAAGCACGAGGACGTCAACAGCGAGATCAAGGCCCAGCTCGCTAGCCTACAGGAGTGAGGAGCAAGCCTTGAAGAGCACGAGGCGAATGCGGCTCATCTGGAAAAGACCTACCAACACTGGAGGGATGAACAACTCAGGGAGGATGAGGAGGATGGAAGAGTACCAGAGGGGTTCATGGAGAACTCAGGCAAGGTGCACAACTTCTTCATTCCAATCACAGATGGTGACTACACCATCCACACCCTTGGCCCCTATATCAAATTTGAAGGAACCTACTGCTTGGGGACATCCGGCAAAGACGACGCCATCTACAAGCATGAGCTCTTTGCATCGGATCAACAAGAAGTCAAAGGAGATGGGGATTACCCCCACTGGTTCTTCGAAGAACTTAGCAACACGCGCAGCTTCCCAGCCATGGAAGCGCAATCCCTCAACATCAGAGAGTGGGGAATTACAGCTGAGTTTAGACACTACTTTGCCCTCTCTGAGAAGCTCACCGCTCTCCAAACCCAAATGCGATCACTTCAGGCAGAGTACAATGGGATGGAGCTCCAAGAGCAACAATGTTGCCATCGCCTTCTCTCCTCTCATGCCTTCGAGCATTACTCCATCTTCCAACACCTGCGCGAGACGGAGTGGGAACTCATCAAAGGGAAGAGGTGTAACTTCTCCTCCATCGCCAATAGCAAACATCGCAGTGCGACTCAATTCTAGAGAGAGGGTGATGTTACAGGGTGGCTCCCAGGTGGGGAAGAGAACCGCTGTTGACATCTGAGGAAGTGCATTTGACCCCCAGGACTGGTAGAGCTGTCACCGCCAAGGGTTTGACAGCAACAAAAGACTATAGCTAAGTCTCTGCTGTGACTTAGAGGACAGATAGAGCAATCTGGGTTCCCGCTTGCAGTGCTGCAACACTGTAGCCACCCTTTAGAGCAGAGGAAAGATGGGGAGTAAAGTCACTGTGATTGACAGGAGACTCAACTTGCCGGTACAAGGTAGCTACGAGTCTCTACTTATAGAAGGGAGGGATCCTAGGATCCCGAAGGGGTAACTGCACTCGATATAGTAGGCTAAAACGGGGGCACAAACTGGGAACAAGGGAACATCAGAAAGAGAACAAGGGCTGCATCAAAAAGGGGTTAACAAGGGGTCGTAGGGACCCGAGAGAGCATATGATCCTCGGAGAACAAGGAGGATCGCTTAGGAGTGGGGTGCAGTCCAAAAATATAGTACAGTGCCTCAGGCGCACACACAAGCAAACAGTCTAATCAGACTCCTGGCCGGTTCCACAACTTACAGGAGCGCAAGCAGTTGAATGCTTACCCCAGGCCGGTTACAAGAGCAGTCTAGGCCTGGGGTTGGTACGATACTGTTCAGACTTCTGTGTGGGTATCCTAGGTTCCTGTCAGCCGGTTTGTAAGATGGTGGAGCACCTTAGTAAAGCCCCTGTGGCCTCAGTCAGCAGTATTACGATAGCCAGGATGGTTTTAGCCCATCCAGTAGTGTACTTGTACCAACGCAGTGAAGAGATGAGACTCCAAGTCGAGTCTCCTGTCAATAGGAGTTGTGACTCTGTTTCTATCACTTCTGAGCTTCACCGTGGCTTGTTGGACGCTTCTAGGCGTTCTATGTTTATTCTTCTGCCTCCCTCGCATACTGGGGACACCAGGAACCAGAGAGAGCTCCAGTACAAGCAGCAGATCCTTATCTATGGACCAGGAGTCCTTACCAGAGGACGGAGGAAGTGTGACTCAGCTAAGTCAACCTCAGTGAGACCTATCAGTGCCCCCCATTAAAGACGTGAGTCCAGTGTCACTGCCCTCGCTGGTGACAACACATGTCATGAAACTGTCCTAAAAGAAAGACCAACCCTGGACCACCCAAGAAGCCTTCCTACATCAAATATGCTCAAGCTGAAGAAGAAAGCAAAGAAGAACCAGAAGAAGAAGAAGAAGAAGAAGAAGAAAAAGAAGTTGACAAAGAACAAGTTCTTGACAACTTCACAGGAATGGTCAACAGAATGATCAACCTGAATCATGATGAACACATACAATATTGCAAGAAGATGAAAACCCATGGACTGGATTTTCAGTAGGCTCAAAAGGCCAGGCCACCTGCCAAGCCAAGGAAAAAATCAAGGCCATACAAACAGAAATAGAACTGCGCACCCTGAACGCTATCAGCCATATACCAGCTCTACTAGACAGCGGAACTACAGAGAACTTTATCAACTCAAAAGCATTCGTCAAGTACCAGATCCCCTTGAGAAGATTAAAGAAACCAAAGGTTGCAAGAAATGTGGATGGAACCATCAACAAACTAGGAAGAATCATTCATACTGCCCATCTCACTGTCAACCATAGAGGTATCTGAAAAGATGTAACTTTCTATGTTGCAGACATAGGAAGAGACAGCATAATACTCAGATACCCCTTCCTAAAGCTCACCCAACCTGAGTTCAACTGGACAGCTGGAACGATCAAAGGAAAGGTAGTAGCAACAATAGAAGACATCAAGAGACGACCCCAGGTCCATCTAAAGAAGACCACCACATCTACCCAGTTGGCGATAGTAGAAGCCAACAAGAAAGAAGAGAAACCATGGCACCAATTGGTACCCAAGGAATACCACCCTTTCAAGAAAGTGTTCAGCGAAGAAGCCTCTATGAGACTACCTGAACCCCAGCCTTGGGACCACACCATCGACCTCAAACCAGACACACCAGCCTCTTTTGACTGCAAAGTATATCCCTTATCCCCCAGAGAACAAGAAGCAATGGAGGGATTCCTCAAAGAACATCAACAGAAGGGATATATTAGCCCATCAAAATCGCCCTATGCTTCCCCCTTCTTCTTTGTCAAGAATAAGGATGGAAAACTACGACCTGTTCAAGACTACTGACAATTGAACAAATATACAGTACCCAACAACTACCCCCTCCCTCTCATAAGGGACCTAGTACCTCAACTATCTAGCAAGACTCACTTCACAAAGTTTGATATCAAATGGAGATACAATAATGTTCTTATTCGCCTGGAAGACTGCCACAAGGCCACCTTCAAGACAAATAGAGGACTCTATGAACCCAAAGTAATGTACTTTGGAATGTGTAATGCCCCAGCCACCTTCCAAGCTATGATGGACAATATTTTCCAAGAACTACTGGCCAAAGGAACTGTATTCATTAATATGGACAACATTCTAATTGCTACCAGTGGGACATGGGAAGAACACAAGAAAGAAGTCAATCACATCTTAACAATCCTCCTAAAGCACAACTTATATCTCAAACCTGAGAAATGCAAATTCCACAAGAACAAAGTGGAATACCTAGGAATGATTGTAGGCCAAGGACACATCAAGATGGATCCAGTCAAAGTAAAAGCAATTACCGATTGGCCAACCCCGAAAACAGTCAAACAAGTCAGAGCCTTCTTAGGCTTTGGGAACTTTTACAAAGACTTTATTCCACAATATTCGACAATAGCAAGGCCATTACATGAATTAACTAAGAAGAACAAGCAATGGGAATGGACACCAATACAAGATGACGCCTTCAAAACACTCAAATTTGTGTTTACCTCCTACCCTATCCTCAGAATGGCAGATCAAACCAGACCCTTCATCCTAGACATGGATGCATCTGCCTTTGTGCTCAGAGCAACCCTCATACAAGATTTCTCTGATGGAAGACACCCAGTGGCATATTTCTCAAAGTCACTCACTCCACCAGAACAAAACTACGATATCTATGACAGGGAACTACTAGCAGTAATAGCCGCAACCAAACCCTTCCGTCACTACCTCATGGGAGCCAAACACCCTACCCAGAGATGCTCCAACCACAATAATCTGAAATACTTCAGATCAGCAAGGAAAATTACCCCCAGACAAGCCAGATGGGTAGCTCACCTTGCGGACTATGACTTCATACTCCACCACATCCCAGGAAAACAAAACACGATTGCGGACCTCCTATCTAGGAGAGAAGACCTAGAAGAGGGGGTAAGAAACAATGACCAAGTCACCGTTTTACCCAACACCCTATTTTCTTGAACAATTTACCTGCCAGACGATAACGATAAGTGATGAGAAGTCCTCCAGAACATCCATGACTCACCAATTGGAGGACACCCTGGCATTTCAAACACCTTGAACCTTGTCAAAAGATGATACCATGGTCCAAGACTGAAGCCATTTGTCGAGAACTATGTCAAAGGATGTGCAAAATGTCAAGAAAGTAAACCAATACAGATCAAATGCGCACCTTTACACCACATTGATATGCCTGTGGAAGAAGGACCCTTCAAATATATATCAATGGACCTCATCACAGACCTACCAAAGTCAAAAGGATATGACACAATCCTTACCATAGTCAACCAGGGATGCTCCAAGGCCACCAAATTTCTGCCTTGCAAGAAAACCATTGATGGAGAAGGCATAGCCATGCTATACCCCCACCACCTCTTCCCATGGTTTGGCACCCCTAAACAAATAATATCAGATAGAGACCCTTGATTCACTGGCAACTTCACATGTACCTTGTGTAAAGCCCTTGGAACAAAACAAAACTTGAGTACTGCTTTCCACCCACAGACAGATGGACAAAGCGAATGCATGAACCAATGGGTCAAGCAGTACTTAAGACAATTCACCAATGGGCACCAAGATGATTGGTCAACCTACCTCCCAGTGGCAGAATTCACACATAACTCATGGAAACATGAAACATCCGGGTTTACGCCACACCAGCTAATCATGGGACTCAACCCATCAGCAATTTGGATGGAAGGGGATGAAACCATTCCTGCCACTGCCGCCTGTCTAGAAGAACTGGACAAAGCAAGAACAATAGCCCACCAATTGCTGCAAAGGAAGACCCAAATCACAAAACCAATTAGAACATTTGAAGTAGGCCAACAAGTGTGGCTTGATGTGTGCGATGTCAAAACCAAGGCCCCATCAAGAAAGATGGCGCCAAGATGCCTAGGCCCTTTCACCATCAGTCAGAAGGTATCAACAGTGACATAAATTGTCGGAAAATTGGTCCAGCCATTATAATGGACTTGCTTTGTAATACAGATGCAATGCAGTTATAAACCAGTTTATAATGCTAAAATAATTTTGGCTGCTCATGATAACTGCGTTATGAGTCCATCCCACGCTTGTCATTAAATTAACGACCATTATTAGGACACTTCTATTCTAGTAATAGAATTATAATTCGTGGCCTACATTACTCCTACATTATAATTGATGTAATCTCCTCTGCGATTGTGCCTTGTGCAATCTCGTAATCTATCTCGTAATCTAATATGCGAGTGATGACTTTGTTTATTATACTCACACAATAAACAAACTCTGGCCTCATTACGTGCGACCATCGATTGCCTTTCCCCAGTATTCGATATGCCCAATAATCCCTCTAATGGGAAGAGATCTTGTCATGTCTGCGGTGGTACCTTTCGTCCCCAAACGATCGCTGCTCATGTCAAAAAGTGTGAGCGCACGAAGCAGGCTGAGGAAGACATAGTGAAGTATGAGCACGAAATGAGACTCGAGGTGGAGAAGATATTTGCCCGTACGTGTCATATTTTGTAGTTTGATTATACTCTCTGATTCTCTCTCAAGCCTCAAGTGGGTCTATTAATACTGCCGATCCATCAAACGATCCTGGTCCCCCTGGTTCCCCAGATCTCTGGCCTGCGCCTGAGATAGCTGGTAAGTTTGTAAGACCTTCTGTGACTATTCTAAATTATAGGATGTATGCCACTTTCCCAGATTCAGAGCCGTTCCCTGTCAACGACTCTCCGCCACCTGGACCACTGGCCGAGCAGGCTGCAGACGGCAACACTCGAATCAAGTACCATCCTAGGAGCGGTAAGCCTCCCAGGGCCTACCGCCCCAAAGTGTACAGCGCTCGTAAAGCCTCTTCTCGTGACAAACAACCCTGGTGGCCCTTCTTCAACACCCGCGAGGATTTTCTAATCTCAGAAATCCTCATTGACTCCGGCCTTAGCCATGCCCAGCTAGACAGGCTCCTCAACTCATCAATCGTTGTATTGACGGTAAAGGGACATTGACGCTCTCAAAACACGCAGATCTTCAGACTGCATGGGATCGTGCATCTTTAAAGTTGACCCCTGTAAGTTAAGGTGTAGTGTTGGAGTGAAAGACTCATTATCAAGGAGTCTATTTAGTTTGAACAGTCTACCGTGTCTGTACAATACAAAGGTGAACAGAGGTCATTTGACGTGATCTATCGCCCCCTGTGGGATTGGGCCACCGATCTCATCCGGGAACCCCAGCTTGCTTCGCAATTTCATTGGGACGCCGAAAAGATCTTCCAGTGCAGGGGACAATCATTCACTCGCATTTTTCATGAGCCTTGGACTGCGGATGCATTCTGGGATGCTCAGGTATGTGTAGTTCGATCTTATGCGCCCTAAAATATCGATCCGATTGAGGCATTGCTTTGACAGTCACAGATACCAGATGGTGGCCATGTTCTCGCCTTAATATTATATGCTGATAAAACGAAGCTGTCCAGCTTTGGCACAGCCAAGGGGTATCCTGTTGTCGCGCATTGTGCGAATCTTCCGACAGAAATTCGGAATGGAGATGGTTTTGGTGGTGGACACATCGTTGGATGGTTGCCCGTGGTATGATCTCAATTTTACGGGTTTCTCCCAACAATATATAATCAAACACATTTCTTAAGGTTACTGAGGATCCAAAAGAAAGTGGGAAGCCAGAATTCGTAAACTTCAAACGTGTTGTCTGGCACACGGCGTTCGAAAAAGTCATTCAATCGATTACAATGCATTCAAAGTCTGGGTGTTGGCTTGAATGTGGTGACGGTATACAACGACGCCTTTTCCCAGTCGTCCTTATGCTCTCTGCCGATTATGAAGAGCAGTACGTACTATTCATTCTTGTGATATTGATCTGACATATTACTAGATGCATGATGTCACTAATACGCGGGTTGAACTCGAAACGACCGTGTCCCATTTGTCTTGTCAAGAGTGACGCACTAGCTGACATATCAAATACCTGGCCTCTTAGGACAGCTGCTGACACCCAGAAGGTGATTGAGGATGCACGTAAACTTCAAAGCGCTACTGAGCGCGAAAAGTTGTTATCGCACCTTAGTCTTCGTGATGTCAATGTGAGTGGCCTCTCGTTTGCGTCTTTGATCCCGGTGATAATGCCTTTGTGCCAGAATGTCTTCTGGAATCTCAGTTACTCAGACCCGCACCATGCGCTCTCGTTTGACCGGCTTCATTCAAACAACAGTGGCTTGTTCGGTCATCATCTCTGGGAACAGTTCAAGATCCTAATTACTGGGTACGGGCGTTCACAGGAGCAGCAGGTTGATAAACAGTAGGTGCTTTCTCACAGGTTGAATGGTACAATCACCTATGTCCTAGGTTCGATGCTGTCCCTCGCTGGAGTGGTCTAAACCACTTCCGGGAGGTCATGAAGGTGTCGTTCACTGATGGCTCCAAATACAAAGATATTTCGAAGGTATGCAAATACATTTACTGTAACAATCCTCGCTCTAATTGACATTCCCTAGCTTATTGTGTTCATAGCGCACAATATCATCCCATCGCGCGACTGGGAGTCAGAAGGCTGGCTCCTGCTTCAGTGTTTGCGAGCATTTTCAATTGTAGATTTATACCTCGCATTCGAAGCACATACTGAACACACAATTACATCTGGCCGGTGTGAATTGGAAAGTTTTTCACAATGTATGAAGGTCTGGACTCCGCTGCTGTCTTCGATAGTCGAGATCCACTGATAGTGTCCACTAGAAATATATTGATGCATCCACCAGCCGTGGAGAATCCAACAAAAACTGGCATTTCCCAAAAATGCACGCGTTGGTGCATAGTTTTGACGACATCAAGCAAAAGGGAGCGACTCGTAACTATAACACGAAGCCCAATGAGAAGCTCCATGGGCCTCTCAAGAAGACCTACAAGATGCATACCAACTTCAAGGATGTAGGCCCTCAGGTATGATCTATTTGATTATAGATACAACGTGCTGCATTGATCATTGCTACGCGCATAGATTTTAAAATCTGAGCATCTCAAGTTTATATTCTCTTCAATTCGCAGTCAACTCGATAACGCGGAGGGCATTGAAAACGAAGGCAAAGACGTGGGCGAGGTCCCTGAAGTCCTATCATCGTTCCACCCTCTCCCAGATGTTGCACAAGTGCCACAGTTACAGGGTCGTGTACTCATAGATGGCCATATCTACCTGCGCTCACAGCAACCAACAACGACGTTCACTGCGATGGAGGAGTCCCTTCATTCCTCCCTTGCCAGTTGGCTGACCAAGGAGCTGCCAGCTTATGGTATTCCAGTGCCATCTCCTGTCGAATTTAGCCCCGATGACCTGGTGAGTCGTGCCGCTCAGACTTATCACCCTACGTGCTTGACAAGTTATTGTTTAGATCACACAATACCTATCCATGAGGCTTTTCTATGAGTCCAAGGTCGACTTCCAACAATATGCCGACCTCGTATACTGCAACCCTTCATTCCATGGATGTCAAAGATATGATTTTATAATTGTGCAGACCACCAGCAGCTGCATATTCGCCCAGCTTCTCAAGGCATTTTCCATTTCTATTGACGACAGGCTTTACGCCATCTGTTTGATCCAGCCGCTCGACGCACCAATATCTACACCACCAACGAAGGATCGTAACCTGAGACTGCGCCGCGTTCATGCCAGATCAAGGAAAGAGTTCATATTCGGACGATCGATTATACGTGGTGTGCCATTAATCAAAGATTTTGACAAGGCAGGGGACTATCTGGTCATGGATGTTGTTGACCACACTGGAGATCTATTTCTTCGTTGTAATGAAATTTTTGCTGATTGATGCATCACCGCATTTCGTAGGTATTACCACATGACACCCCCATGTATAACCTGATAATCGATTGCTTGCAAATGTATCAATTAGTTTCCGCTCAGCAAGAGAATATCATTTCCAATCGCACTTATTGAGGAGGAGCAGAGGACGAGTGGTTTGCACCATTGACAGTCATGAGCGATCCTCTGCCAGTGGTCCTTCTCCGGTTCAAGTTCCATGAGCCTTGCCGCAACAATACTCACGCCCGGGGTAGGAGAACCTCCACGTGCAGGATGCTTTTCGCTGCTGGTATTAGTGCTCATCACCCAAGACAGAGAAATCGTAGATCCAACAGGTGAGGCTCGAAACCCCTCAATCGTGCATGGCAGCAGTGGTTAATAAAGAGTCAGTTTGAGCAGGAATCATGGCAGTAATGACGATGCGATATCGTGCGAGGTCGCCAAGAGCCTCAAGCCAATTCGTGTGATAGTCGTCGAATTAAACGCTTGGTTTTCAAGAAGGGCTGCGTAGAAAATGTAAGTGCAGTAGATGAATTCTTATTCAGTAATGATGATGCGATATCATGCGAGGTCACCAAGAGCCTCAAGCCAATTCGTGCGATAGTCGTCGAATTAAACGCTTGGTTTTCGAGAAGGGCTGCGTAGAAAATGTAAGTGCAGTAGATGAATACATTGGCACCCCATTTGGCACATCGCCCCACGCTCATGCACAAACTCTTGGCCTCCTAGCTCTTCAGCGCACTGGCAGTACACCCGACCTCCCCTTTCAGCTTAATATCACTCCTGGTCGCACGTTTCTCAAGCGAGGCTCACTCACTCAACTTGACAGCAGCTCTTCTCCCTCGAAGAGCGCATAAAGTGTGGTCAAGATCGTCAGCGATGACCCCTGACCTGAGCTGTCGATGCTGCGTGGGCAGTCTTTATTAGTTCTCCGAAGGGTGCACTGACGGCAAGCCTTCAGAATGCCCTCTTCTGCACCCTCTTCTTTTTGGCAACCAATCAGAGGCTCTGTTGGGAATTGACATGCACGCTGGAGCTTGCAAATCTAGGCCAATCCACCGCCCAAAGTTGAACTCAGACAGTGCA
>QLOT01003652.1:0-15474 GCA_003313875.1 Russula aff. compacta | reverse complement strand
GTACGGTGTAACGAAGGGGGTAGAGACAATTGAACATGATGTGCTTTTTGGAAAAAAATTGGCTGCGATGGCAACGTGAGGATGCGAGAGGGCCAGAAATTACATAATATTGGTATTCTCACAGGCCCAATTTGGGCAAACCAAACAAAGAAGTCGGTATAGTTGATGTCGACTAATGTCCATTCGACAACCTGTTTCTGCCGCCTCTTCAGCCGGTATCGGGAATCGAAACAAGTCATTCCTCCGAGTCGTGGACCGCAGGGAGGCCTCCCGACTTGACTTGTTCGCTGCTGCACACGATTCAGGTTCCTGTCTATTGATCGTACTCTAAGGTAAAAAAAAGCAGGGCACAAAGCTAGTTGATTATCGGGTACCCATGTGATGACCCTTCGCTTCGCAGGTATCTGCTCCGACTCCACGGCCCTTCCAGGTTGCCTCTGCCCTGACTTTCACCTTTCCCCCACGTCCGGAACGACCGCCAACGCCGACTTGTCCTGCGTGTTTCTATCACCCTGTTGCTCTCCGCGACAGCGCAACCCAGTCTACGGAGATGACCCGTTTCGGAGACTTTGAGCCCCTCTGCAGAAACACTCCCTCTTACCCCTGGTGCAATCTCTTTTATCGCGAGGTCCCTTCCCTTTTCTTCTGTCCTCGATCCATCTCATTCATCCTTGAAACAGCTACAGCACCATGCCCCTGCTGTTCTTATCGGCACCTCTTCCAACGCAACATCCGCCCCCGTAGGAGTCAATCCAAAGTGTGGCATCCCACGCTCTGGCTCTGAAAACTCTATTGGGAATATCGCAAATATCATCGCTTGCAGTCTCAGTGTCCCTGTGGTCTTCTGGCTCATCTCTCGCTGTAACCTCCGAAAGGCCGCCGTCGGCAAGTCCAGTCCAGTTGTCTTACCCGTCCCCCTTCAAGTTTGTTGACCCAACTCCAGGTCGTATCGAGTTTCGCGCATTTCTCCTCGTTTACCTTTTCACCCTTCCCCTCCAACTTATCACCACAGGCTCTTTTCTCGAGCAGGGAACCACACCTCTTGTAGTCCTTACAGCCATCCATGCAGGTGCTGTGGCTGTTCTTTTCTGGATGCTCCTGGGTAATGCCCTCGTGGCAACTCAAATCGTTGAGGATGGCACGCCATCCTCACTGATTGTGAGCCTTATTCCTTATTCAGGCCCCGTTGTTCCTTTCTTCCTGACGCCCACGTGTTCAGCCCTTTTATGTTCTCACCATAATCTTCATGACCGCCACCACTTATATCTCCCTTGACGTCGCTTTTACCATCACAAGTACATTCGAGCCGGGCAACCCAAAGAATTCCCTCCATTCAACTGCCCTCTTCGTCCTCACCTCGATATGGCCCGCCTTGTACGTTTCACTACCCTATCTTTCCCGTGTTGATTTCATCGCCTGACCCCACCTCTTTCCAGCGCAGCGGTGCTTTACTTTATCTTGATGATGTGGATCGTGGCCGGCATCCTTCATGAGCGGCGTCCTTTAGTCTATTATGTGCTGGCCGGTATCCTTTTTACCCTTGCACAGCTCGCATACTTTCTCCTTTCCCGCACCATCTGCGATGGTACGAATGCCAAGGTTGATGGCTCGTTCGTTGCGACAGTGCTGGAAACTGCAGCCGTTGTTGTACTCTACCTGGCCTGGCAGGGCATCACAGAAGGTTCGTACTTCCCTCGTCATGTTTATGGACTGACGCTCATCATCGACGCTTCACTGATAGAATACTGGACTGAAGATGCATACTTTCCGCAATAGTGCTGCGGGTTCTCCTGGCTAGATGATTGTGCGTTATGTCCCGCTATTAGCAATGATGATTTTTTTGTTTCCTCTTCGACTTCCGGACGACGGAACAAAACGTTCTTGTCGTGTCCGCGCTGGCTAAAATATTTGATCCTCGCCGGATTTGATAGGAAAACCGGTTCGTTTCATTTCAAGGCTCTCATTTACTTATACATCACCAATCCCGCAAAAGTGAGCACGGGCCAAGGGGAGAATGGGGAAATGGGAAGAAGGAAAATGCTTATATGTGAACAAAAGAATGGGAAAGGAAGGAATGTTATCAGCGGATCCCAGCGCCAGAGACAAAAACCGCAAAAAAATAATCAACCGTCCTCATCTGCTCGCGACCTACCACTCGCACTCACGTAATGGTCGTTGTGTTATGGTGTGCACCACCTCGACGCAGATCCACGACTCACCGTCGTCTCGCGATCCGAGCCGACCAAGCTTCGCAAACATGCTGGCAGCTCTCGACGCCCTCCGCTGCGATGCCCCGGTGATTGTGGACTGGGAGGTCCGCGCACGGAGAAGCCGCCAGGGATGCAAAAGAGCCTGTGCTGGCGATGTTGGCGACGGTGGCTGCGTCTCGGCACGTGCCTGGCCACGTGCGGGATAAGCGTAGGCCAGCACGTTCGCGGACCAGATGGAATCGCACTCGCGACCTGGCACGTCGATGTACTCGGATGTTGACGTTGTCGTCACAGAAAATGCGGAACACTGCCATTTTCCCAGAAAGGGTACAACGGGGAAGGTGATGACTAAAGCAGAAGGAAAACGCTTAAAGGATAAACTCGCACCTCGTTTGGATCCTCAATCTCGGGTGGTGTGAAGTAGAACGAGTCACCGTCATCGTCGCCATCACATGCAGCCCCGTCACAGTCTGCACTGATGTACCCGCTGTCTGCCACAGACGGCCAATATACACACCCTCTGTCGTTCCCGCCTGCGTCCCATGGTTCGCGTGGATCATCTGGCGCCATACGTCCGAGCCACGACCACGCAAACACGCTATCCCGGTCGGGCGGTGGCGGCGGGCGCATCGGAAGTGGCTTTTCGCGCCAGCACCCAGTCTTGGTGCTTCCCGACTCTGGCGGGACGCACAAGAGCCCGTCGAAAGTCGACGATGCGCGAGCGGGTGGGATATTGTTGCCAGTGGGGGCGGCAGAACGGAAGTAGGCGTCAAGAAGGCTCTGCATGTCTGCGAGTGTGCTTGGCGCGGGCGTGCATGGCATCGGTCCGTAGGTGGTCGGCGTATCTGGTGTATCGAATACCGGCGAGTATGGCGTGGGTGGCGTGGGTGGCTCGGAGGGCAGGAGTGATGCGCCAGAGAAGGTAAGTAGACCGTCTGAGGGGTCGTACATGGCGACAAAAGTGAGCGCCGTCTGCGGCGGTACGAGCTCTGACCAGCGGTGCTGCTGCTGGGTACTGTGAGGCACCGCGGTTCTTGAGGAGCCGCTGTCGCTTGACTCCGAGGCGTACGACGTCAAGCCTGTGCGGATGGTTAGCGGGGTCTGTTGGTGGGTGGATGAGCCAGTTGGTATTAGAACTGGTTTCGGGAAGACATGCCGATGAGGTCTTGGGCCGGTTGCCGGGGTGAGTATGGGCACGGCGTGGCAGCATGTTTTGATGGTGTTGCCCACGCGAGTTATTGAGGAACATTGGAGAGGAGAGTTGAAGGTCCAAGAAATACGGGAGTAAAAGGGAGTGATAGAATGGGGCTCTGCAGGACTGAGAGTCAAGAGAGACCGTGAAAGAATGGACAGAGAAGATATACGTTATAGTGAACTGCCTGGTGCCCACACGGTAGGGAGGCCTCATTGACACCAAGGAAAAAGCTGCCTTATAGGCACATGCGAGGCAGAAACCTCGTCGTTTGTCACGTCTTCTTCATTGAGGCCTCGTGGCCTGAGAACCCTCATTTCTCAAGAAAAGCTGTAGATGATGGGAAGTCTTGCTGATGCCTGTTGAGAGGGTGCGCACCGCTGCAGCGTTGCATGGCTAATTACGGCATGTTGAGTGGCTGGCATATGTTGCTAAGTTATTCGTTATTTGATGGTGTATGTTCGGACGCTCTTCATTACTCCGATAGGTATACAAGACGTGCATGCAAGGAACGGAAACGTGTAAGCTTACTGAGGAACGATCGCATGGCCTAGGTCGAACTGACTGCAGTTGCCGCACCAGAATGTAGTCTGAAGACGCACGTTGCGATGACGGAATGCGTGGCTTGCTGAAAGCGGTAATGTGCTGAGACTAGCTAAATGATGAGACGTGAGACTATCCAGAGGACCATGGTTACAAAGCTAGTACAGACGCGCAGCACACAGCAGAGAGGGGGGGGTTGAAGACGACGATGCTAAAGGCTGAGATGAGATGGGCGCGTGATTGACCGCGCCTGTAACTCTCGCACGGTCAGCTGGGCGTTGCTTTCTGTGGCTGATTTGATTTTCGAAGAGAAGCCGATGTGGAGCAAGGTAGAGCATCATCGTTGGGAGGGGGGGGCACAGTCCGTCAAATCAAAGCAAATTATAACATTTTAGTGCAGGGACGAGTACGAGGCCATATACGGGGTGCGCATAGCAAGTAGCACATGTCTCGTACCTCTTGTGAATTGCGGAACGTGCTCATCTTAATATCACTCGCCGTCGGTACCCGTCACATCGGCTACCCCCGTTGTGAGAATAGTCGAGATTCCATCGTGGAAAAGATCACAAAGTTCTGAGGGCATGATAAATAGGCACTCACAATGAAGGGGTTGAAGGTCAGGGGATGGTGGGTTTGGGGTGGACCGGAAATTAGGACCCGAAGTCGGGATGCATGAAGGTGTGTGGATCCGAGAAATTGAGTTAGATATATTGTGATGTTCTCGCGAGTGGCGAGCGGAAATGAACTAAGAAAACGTCCGTCCTCCTGCAGACGTCAGTCCCTACACAATGTTCGAATAGCTCACGCGAGGTACCATAGAACCAAAACCCCTACTTTGTGCAAGACTTGTCTTTTCCAGCAGCGAAAAAACCAATCGTACGATCGTAGGGGAAAGTGTGTGACCTGCCTAGAATTAGAGGGGCAGATCGATGGAGGACCAGAAGAATTGCGGACTAGCGATTGACGCATAGCCGGATACCCCATAAGGCCGTGTATGAGAGTCGCAAGGTCATTTGAAGTGCGAGGCTCCTCAAGTATTCCACGCGGGTTATGCGTGAGAGTTGTATCGAAACACGACACACGATTTCTCTTCGACCTGCGCCACGATGCGGCGTAGTTTGAGCATCACCTGTTCAAAACGCACCAGAGATATCAGTCAATGTCCCTCCCTCTTCCCCCGAGCTGAAAAAGAACTTTCTCACCTTTTTCGTCCCCTCCTTCAAGTGAAGGCAATGTCGGAAACTGCTCTGCGACGAGCTCAGCCTCCCTTGCTACGTGGATGCGGTGCGTGCTTTCAACCCCGTGCGTAAAAGATAGAGAGCTCTCCTGCTTGGGTGGCCTCGTTGGGGCTATACTCCGTTGAGAGTGAGTCGCTCGGTAAATTAGCACGCAAGATGGGATCGGTATACGGAAGGTCGCTCATGTATGGCCACTCTGCTCTGTGTCCTGGAGGAAAGGAGGAAAATGTGCCGCATTGCAGCGCCTTGGTGCTTTGAAATCCAACTCAAAATCCTGTGACCAGATGATTTGGGGTGACCTGGGATGGCGGGTAAATTAAATAAAAAGATGACCCCGACCCGGATTGAACGGATGGCCTTGAGGAAACACCAAAGTGCTGGAATCTCACGCTCTACCACTGAGCTACGGGGTCTCCTAGGAAATTAGGATAATTGATAATGAGGTCGAGCAACATTTTTGCGAGGATCAGGGCCTGGGCTGGGACTTCGCGACGCGGTATCCGCTATCCGCCTTATTGCTCTCCTTGCTATTTCACTCACGCCCACCTCAACCTCACCGCAACGCGATGAGCGAAAATTTAGGGCTATCCAGGCGGAGAGTCAACACCGGTCCGGCATCCTCCTCAGACCCATCCTCGTCATCATTCACCTCTCATGCGGGTTCTGCATTTGCTGGGGGTAACAAAATCGCCTTTGATCCGCGTGACCTTGAGCGGGATGAAGAAGAATCAAAGACAGGTGGAAAAATACCCCGACTTACCCTCATGGAGGAAGTTCTGCTTCTTGGTTTAAAAGACCACCAGGCATGTCTACCTATATGAAGTCGTGTGTCTACCTAAACTCATGCGCAGGGCTACTTATCTTTTTGGAATGACAACATCTCCTACGCGTTACGTGGTTGCATACTTATCGAGCTCGCCCTCCGGCGGCGTATTGCCGTTCACAAGGATCCAAATCGTCGTAGACTTCCTCTTGCTGAGCGTCTAGTCGAGGTCACTGATGACCGTCAGACGGGTGAGACTATCCTTGACGAGACGCTCCGCATGATGAAGGCGCAAGAGTCTGAGCGAATGTCTATCAATTCATGGGTCGATCTTCTCTCCGGCGCGTATACTTGCTCAAACCAACACAAAGTTTCTGACACGTTATCATATTATTATATAACAGGCGAGACGTGGAATGTGCTCAAAATTGGCTACCAGCTCAAGCAGGTCCGCGAGCGCCTTGCCAAGGGGCTCGTCGACAAGGGTGTGCTCCGCACAGAGAAGCGCAACTTTCTTCTCTTCGATATGGCCACGCACCCAGTCGCTGATCTACGCATCAAAGACGGCCTCGTCTCTCGCGTCGTCGCCCTGCTCACTGCCAGCACGTCAGTTGTTCCACCCGCCGCGTTCGAGGCGCCTGGGACGCAGATGCGGGCGCTGCGGACTGTGTGCCTCGCGTGTTCCGCCTACGCCGCGAGCGTCCTCGACAACGCGTTTGCAAAGCTCGGGTATGAGGAGCGCGAGACGGCATTTGCACGGTGCGACGATATCCTTGCCGAGTTTGCCGCCTGGCCATTTGGTTCCAGCACCCCAGGAAGCACGGGATCAAGAAAGAGGGAGGGCCCGCGCATCGCAATGGGGAGCTCTGGCAGCAACGGCCGGGAGGCAGTGCTTGGATTGCTTGTAGAGGTGCGCAAGGAATTGGTTGATGGAGACGAGGACGCTGGATGCGAGCTCGTTGCCGGTGTTTTGGAGGTCTTGAGCAAGCTAGACTCACTACTATGACATGCCTCTACCCGATGTATGTCTCATTCTTCGACGCATTGGTTCATGGGCCATTGATTTTACTTTTCTCTCGAACGCCTCGACGGTTTCCCACGGAAAAACAGCGCGGCTTGCGGACTTTTATTTGCAGGCAGGTTGTAGCCTTCGACGAAACCAGGATTGCTAAATTGGGTATACCACCGCTTTGCTCGGGAGATAATCGAAAATCATTCGAACACCTAGAGGGGTGATCCGGTGATGTCCGAGTGTTATGTGTAACAGAGTTGGTGGGAGCCGCTCACGTTTACAAGACTTACGATGTCGCAACGTGCCTTCCACGGTGGGAATACTCACGTGCGCAGTCAACAACACAGTAGAGCTTTCACGCGTGGACGGAAAGCAACCTGAGTCCTATTAGAGTCAAACACAGCCGGGTCCCAAACGAAGACAGGATGTTTCTATTTACAATGCCGGAACGACCAACCCATGACACGACTAGAGGTTCCTAGAATACTACAGTGATAAGCCAAAACCGGCGAAGCCCACACCCATGTAGAGTGCCACAATACCGCCCGCATGAAGATATGCCAACTTGAACATGGACCTACTTTTTATGCAAGTCATGAAGGCATCAAGACTTGACTTTCCGCTGGCTGGCCGAAAGTTCATTAAAGCCTATACTAACAAGCAGACATTTCTACCCCAAGCGAACGACCATGCTTGGCAGCATATTCTTTATTGGGGATTCGTCAGATGGATCTGTGCCAACAAATAAGTGGTCAAATGGAGAGTTAGTGCGGGACCTCGGACGGGAGAATGGTTCCCTAGACTAGACGGTGACTGAGTGAGCAAACAAGAGTCGTAAGTTTGATGGATGGAGACTGAGGAGGATAGCGTAGGGAATTGAAGTGGCACGGGAGGTAAGCACGCCGCGGTAGCCTGAAAGCGGGGTTCTCGGGACTTGGTACGACCACATCAAACCGAGTACCACGGATCTGGACACTGTGGGAACACACTATTCCCAAAGCTATCATGCGTAGAACTCTCAGCTGACTGTAAATGCATTAATGCAGGTGTGTGGATGCTAATATATCATTCCTAGACCGCTTCTCATTCGAGGTCTGTCCTGTAACTATGCAACGTACATGTCTCGCTGAATATCCCTAGTTGATTCGATTGCACGATCGCACGATCACGGCGTCATGTCCAAGCTACCAATGAAACATTGCGCTGACTGAGCGGCCGACTCAACTCCACGTTCTTGCAATACCACTAGCTACTCTACCAACAAGCCAACTGTTACATCCTTTTCGCAGAGAATCATCCCCAACATACTACATGGCTCTGCTAGTCTCTCTTCTTAGGACTCTGATCTTTCGAGCCTCTAGCCCCAGAAGCAAGCTGGAGCCCCCGCGGGACGCTGCAGAGTGGCATTCGGGATTTTATACTGTACGTCAGTTATCAGTGCATCAATCATAGTATGAGATCGATTGATTAATTCCACGCACTTTTGTGATTGCCGCTAACCTCTCAGATTTGGTTGTCCTCCCCGATTCCTCGGTAGTATTAATACTCCACAGCTGGCTTCTCCTTGTGCCAACTCAACAATATGAAGGTCGCCCACTCGCTCGAAAACCAGCCTGACCCCCTTCTTGAACCCGTAGGAGTCATTGGATCGGGTATTGCTGGGCTTATAACAGCCCATGTCCTACTTCAAGATGGTTTCAGGAGTGTCGAGGTGCTCACCCGCGACAGATCTGTGGGTGGCGTCTGGTCTGAGGAGCGCGTATATTCGGGGCTCCAGATTAATAGGTCTGTCTTGCTCCCAGTCTGTCTCATATGTTCGCTCCAACCAAGAATGGACGTAGCGTACATGGAGAGATTAGGTTTTCAGCCATGCCAATGCGCACGCCTGAATGCTCTGCCAAGACTGGAGGTCGATTATCCGGCGAGGACGTGCAACAATACATGGAGGATTTCGCCGAGCGATTTTTAAAAGGTAGAATTCGGTTTGAAACTGAGGTTTTCAATATCCGCCGAGGAGACCACGGGCGGGGATGGAGGGTGCTTATGCATGACGGACAAACGGGCGCAGAGAAGGTATCATATTATGCTCGTATCATTCTATGCACAGGAGTGAGTCTTGTCCGTGACGATTCGAGACATAATTTCATGATTATTAGGGATGTAGCAGGCCGCACTACCCGAAGCTGTTGACTCTTGCTGAATCCAAGGCGGCCCGATTTTTGGGGCCTGTATTGCATTCAATGCACTTCAGGTTGCGAATCGACGATCTCCTTACATGCACAACACCAGCTGATTCCCACCCGGCCTCAAAAGTGCCCATCGTCGTCGTCGGAGGTGGAAGATCGGCACAGGAGTGCGTTCGATCAAGTACACACATTCGGACCATGTCTGATGAATTGCCTGCAGTTGTGCTGCCTTTCTCGCCAGAGAAAACCGCCCCGTTACGATGATATTTGACACTACAGACGCCTTCCTGGCAAGTCCAACTCCCTTACCTGCCCCTATAAGGAAGAGCAGGTATTATGGTCAAACTTTCACCCTGATCCCGATTCTGAGGAAAATGACAGGTTTCTCTCCATAATGTCCCCCCACAAGGAATTGCGCAGTCGCCTAGAGTGAGGGCGTTTTCTTGATGCCTGGCTGCCACGCTCACCTCCAGTAGGCGTTTCCTCCACGCAACGTGGCTCGGCGCCATTATCGTGCGTTGGTTTTGGGAAGCCCTGGCAAGCTACTCGGTAAATCAATATTCCAGCTTCACAGTGTTTTCATTCGGAAACATCCCTTGACACTCGGATACAGTTTTACGTTCTGGGCATCCCACGCGATTCCCCACTTCGTCGTACTCATTCCATATTTTGGAACACACGCACAAATGACGAAGGGACTCCTCGTGAGGGAAGTTTCCATGCGCTCGCCGTTTCAGGGAAAATCTCTCTTGTCTCACCCGCGCGTGTGGCAAAGTTCGGTCCCGATGGGCACTCAGTAGTCCTCGAGGATGGACGTGTGTTTCCCGCTGCAGCCGTCATCCTCGCAACTGGGTACGAGTCTACCTGGAGTCCGATCTTCGATGGTAAATGTTTGATGCATACTGGCAACGAGACGTACTTACTCTACATGGGGTAGAGGTGTCGATGGAACAAGTTGGGTTGGGCCGGCATCCTCCGGGCCCAAAGACGAAGCATCGCTGGGACTATGCCAGCCTTGCTCAACCCCCTGCCATACCGGAAGAAAGGCCCTGGGCTGCTTCGATATATCGAGGACTAGTCCCCGCGAAGAACATCTTGATTCGGGACTTTGCTGTCAACGGAGCGATGGTACTTTACTTCCTTGAGTCCGGGATAATACTAGTACCACTACTCACCATTGCACAATTTTGCGAGCAGTTTTCTGCGCATCACGCATATGTGACCGAGGTGTCTGCCCATTGGATTTCTGCGTACTTTCGACGCGATGCGCTGCGGCTTCCGCAGAGTGTTGAAGAGGCACTCGACGCCACCGAGAAAGATGGCGAATGGGTACGACGACGTTACCCGCATACCCTGAACTGGTTTTGTGAAAGCAACACTAGCGCTGTCGCGTTCTGGAGGTGAGTTTCCTATGAACATCTTGTCCACTGACCTGGGCAGCATGTCCCGTCAGTCAGCGGCTCATGTATGAATCATCTTCTTACAGCTGGCCCCAATTCATCGACGACCTTTTGGCGGATATGGGACTCCCCGCGATGCGCAGCGGTGGGAATTGGCTGAGTTGGCCGTTCAAGGTCGTTGATCTAAATGAGATATCCACGTTAAAAGCGGAGCGGGATGCCAAACGACATGGGTAAATTCGTGAACACCTGGCTTTCGTTTGGGTTGGGGATAAGTTGAAGACATCTTATCGTCTATCTCGAATTTGGCTCCCACGCCTAGCCTCTTCACCTTTGCTATGTAAATTAAACAACCGGAACAATGTACCCACTAACCACAAACTCTTTTTGGCGGAGCTCAAAGGTAGCTGTTTATTGAGTTGTGATCACACAGCCATTGAACTGGCCATAGCTATATGTGAAGACGAGTAGCAAATTCCGCAAACACCGCGCGGGTTATAGGCTAGTAAATAGTCGAGTACCACAGTACTGGAGAATGGCCCATGGCCAGCCTTGACCGCTGTTTCGTCGTCTTCCACCTTATGTAGATGCTCGCACGGCAAAAATGTGAGTGCGGCCTCCTCTTTGGCTCCCTTGTCTACGGGTACACAGCACAGCTTGTGATCTGAAGGCTTCTCGATCTTGATACTCCTTCTGCCTCCCGGCGCTGGTCACGAAGTCGAAGCATCCGTATCCATTGATCGTGATCGTATTATTGTCCAGAAACTGTTAATCCGAATCGGATGTTGTTACCGGAAGAGAGGTTGCAGTGTCTGAGGTCTTCCCTTGTGGAGGAAAGGACTTTTGTCAACGATTTCGACGGGACTACTGTATTGTCAGTTGATCATCATGACATATAGCAGCACTTCAAGTTCCGTTCCGTGCAGTTCTCCGCAAGTTCGGGTGTGCTCCGGAAAAGGTTGTCCCACTCAGCCCTGCTACAAGAGGAATGTTATGCGAAACGCGCCATGGTTGGGATTGCTTGCAGTTTCATAGTTGATAGAGTATCGCACCGAGAGATTGACGCGTATTGACGGATGGAGTGGGAAAGTAGCCGGCCGAGCGTGCCTGACGGGACCGGGAATGCATCCGAGCACCACGCCGCCCGCTCCGATCTCGCTCCACTGCCGCTCACGGTCCATTCCCCTCTTTCCGTCACTGTTTTTCCCCATCATCCCATGCGTTCCCTATTTCTCCACGTCTCTGCCCTCAACGATGATGAATATACCCTTTTCACCTCCTCCTTTGCCGATCTAGTCGCTTCTGACGCCCCACTCCCAACCGACGACGATTTTGAAAAGCAAAGGGTCTCCATTCGCGAGGCTCGCGCCTGGCTCCGTGGCCGCTATGCTGACCTCCCCGTAACCGATCTCGATGAAGTTCGTCTCTCACCTTTGAGCCTCACGTACAGCTTTCTCAGTACTGCAATCTAGATCTTACGTTTCTTCCCCCCAAGCCCAGGGCAGGACACGGTACTTAGTAGGGGGCAGTTTTTCGCTGTCCTTCGTCTTGTTCTACATGTTCGTGGTGGAGCAGAGCTCGATAGAAATCTCGTCTTCAAACAAGGTTCGTTCGTGTTTACCATTCACCTTTGTCACTTTTGCGTTCGTGCCTGCAAGTTAGCTGGGGCCGTGCCCCTCTTTCCCGTCGTTGGAGCTGTAGTCCATCTCAAAGGCAGGGCACGGCTTTGATCCCAGGCGAACAAGCCAGCAGAGATTTCGTGGCTTGTCTTAGTCTTTCTATAGATTATTGTTTCTGCTCTACCCGCGTCGCAGCTGTGTGGCGCTGCGCTCCCCACCATTGGGGGCGTCCATACCTTTAGCCTGCAATAGTTTCTATCCATTTCCTGGTGTCGCTTACAATCACTCTGCAGTTCATCTGAACCCTTCGCACAACGAACCTGCATCACCGACGCGACCCGTAAATGACCACCCAACACGACCTTTTCCGGCCCCCCCACGACGACGCCAAATGTCAGCTGGCGGCGTTTTTGACGCGCCAACGTCTGACAGTAATCCATTTGTTCCTACGAATCATACCCATGACCATCCTCACCCTCCTATCCACCCTGATCTCCGCACAGGCACTGTCTCCTCCCCTACCATAGTTCCCGCAAAACCCCCGCCATTGCCACCCTCGACGACCTCATCTGCTCGTCCCCATCATGCATCCAACCCATTCGTCACTCGTGCTGTCACAGTCCCAACCAGATCGAGCCCCTCACCTGAGCGCAGGCTACCTCCTCTCCCACCTCGCAAGGTCCCGCCTGTCCTTCCTCCACGCTCACTCCCTACCACACCTAGTGGCTCTTCTCCCAAGCCACCCCCACCGCAGCTACTCACAAAAGTTCCACATTTGACAACTGCTCTTATGCAGCAGTCCCTGCAAGCAAGTAAGGCAGGTCAGGAAGCAAAACGAATCGCGGCACAACGCGAACAAGAGCGTGTTCTGCAGGTCCTTAAGAGTTCCACGCAGAATGCCAGTCCGCCGAAGCTGGGCGTAGGCAGTGGGAGTTCGCGCTCCTCCGTAGACGGAGCAGGAACCGCAATCCCTGTCCTACCTCCTCGCCAACGTGTTAGCCCGCCTGCATCGGTTACATCCACGCGCTCGTTTGAGCAAGTTGCGGGCGCAAGTCTCCTTGCCCGTAGGTCCCTCCATAGCTCACCCTCCGCACTGGGGCGCCTGTCGAGGTCGCGTTCCCGATCGCGCTCTCCATCGCCATCGCGGCCAACGATGGACCTTCCACCTCCCGTCCATCCAAATCGCAAAACAACCTTGACAGAATATGCAGATACCGCCTCCATCGTCGGCGGCCCGTCACCCTCCTCACCACGTTTTGGGCGATCCAAGTCTGTTAATCACCCATCGCCGCCGCCGGTCCCGCGCCGCCGCCGCCCTGACAGCGTACAGCTGCTGCCGTCACCAGGGACAAGTTCCTCCACTCGCTCACCCCTTCCTCCGCATACGGCCATGGCCACCACAGCATCTACTTTGCACCCGACTTTTCCGCATTTGTCTCGTCACCTGTCACTCTCGAGGCGTGAGCCTCTGTGGGATGACATGCGGGACACGCTCTCGGCCGTGCGATACAAGGCTGAAGCGGGAATCAGCCGGCGTGGGTGGGTCCCAGGGTTGGATAGGGAGGAGCGACTCATCACGGAAAGGAGGGAGAGCGGAGGTGTCCCGAGTGCTTCGAGTAGCGAGGATGGGCTAGGGGTTGATGGGGACGCACCAGCAGATGAAGGGCGAGGACGTCGTGGTTCATTAGAGCGAGACCAGATGAAGTGGCCTGCGGGCGATGGATGGAGCCCGCTAGCATAGAGCGAGTAAGTTGGCGGTTTTTGGAGGGCTGTATGATCAAGTCGTTTGATGAAAATGTTGGCATATTTTTTTTAATTCTTTGTTTGGTAGGATTTATTTATTTCCACTTGTACATGCGCCTGACGCATGACGCTACACATGCCGGTCCAACGTGTGTTTACATTAGGACAGGTGTGGTGTATTTGTTTTCATCTACCAGCCGATGAAGATGAATTGCGAAATACACCTTCATCACCTCATGACTTGGTCCCAGTCATTTTTTTTCTTAATGACATGGCTATCATCGCCCGTGGTACCGCAACTCCAAAACTCCATTCTGAAAAGTTCCAATCATTTCGGAAATGAGTCCCCGGTGCCTTTGCGTAACTCCACATCAGATTCTTTAGGACGTGAAACCCTGCCCTAGTCACTCACGGGAAGCAAAACAACAGACCAGACAGTGCTGTGTGATGCTGGTGGGACAAGTCACAAAAGTGTCCCTATGGGCCTGTTGCCTTATCAGGAAAGCGCCCAACTCTAACTCCATATCTTCATTTTCATTTTCATGCGGCGCGCACTGCCGCCATGCGGAGGAGAAAAGAAACCTTGTGGAATTCTTTACAGTAACTTGAAATTTCCTTTGCAATGTCTCAAACGAACTCCTCAGTCGCCGCGTTGTCACAGCACGAGAAACATAATGATACATGTAAACACACGACTGTCGCACCAAGAACGCCCCCCTCTCCCCACTCCACTTTGGCCCAAAAGACGAGCTATTCCATTTTCAGGAAATTTCACATGTTCACCCCGAAATCGCCATCACAGGGACTCTCTAGGCACGTGTCAGCCACGCGACGCATGGGTTCACGCAATCACAAATTGTGAATCATTCTCTGCGGCGTCCGTCTGTTCGTACCATACCATACTGTCTGTTCGATGAAACAAAATCGGCTATAGGCTCGCCGATGTCACCCATTATTTTTTTTCACTTTTTGATGCCCGTCGGCTCGCATGAGAACGCGACGCACTGTGCTGCATAACTGCATAACTGCCGGCGGGTGGCGCAGCAGCCGCCGTATGTAAAGGCGCACGCAAGAGCCATCTCTCCACCAAAAAAAAATGAGAAACTTTAAAAACCATTGACGCCAGACAAAATATGTTCTTATCTCTCATCTCCACCCCCTTCTTTTTACGTCCCAAGTCGGCAAAGATTCTTTTGCGTCCTGTGTGCGCACGTGCGTCCGGCAACGTCTAAGTCACGCAGACTGTTGTGCGCCGCAAATGCACCCCTGTGATTTTGACGAGCGCCTTCGGGTTCTAATTGAAAACATGTGGGTGATTGCACCCGCCATCTCTCTGACTGTCAGACCTACCCTACGACTACTGTAGTGAAAGTACAGTACACATCGAGTGGATGGTCCCTGAACGGGCGAGAAACTTGCTGCAGGCAAATCGGAAACTCTATTAGATCTAAGAGGGACCAGGGATTGAATTTCCGAAATCCCCATGCCTGAACTTGATCTCGCATGAACACGGAGTGGCGTCGCGGGCAGGTACAGCACTGTAACGAACAACGCAGGGTCGCGCATCT
>QLOT01003646.1:0-10892 GCA_003313875.1 Russula aff. compacta | reverse complement strand
AGTGTGCATAAAATTGAACAGTCATCAATTTCTGAGCAGATATGTACACATTATCACTGTTGCTTCACCTAATCAGTGCCACTCTGATCAGGCAGTGGGAAAATCCTCAGCTACGCCCATCTCATGGGCAAGGCATTCTTTCTCCACCATTAACATCCTCTCCAGGTGTGCACGCACTGTAGCTACAGTGTCATTCATTGCTGGGCCTGGTAGGTCTTCTTCTTCTTTGGGGTCAAAGTCCATGTAATTGACTTGTTTCTTGGTGGTATCTCTTTGTGGGCAGTTACACGCGAAGTGTCCTGTCTTGCCACAAGTAAAGCAGGCATTATTTCCTGTTCCCTGGGCTACTCGGCCTTGGTAGTTTCAGTTATTCATTTGTGGCCTCTGTCTCCAATTGCCCTGGCTTCTATTGCGCCAATTAGTAGGGGCACGGCCTCTTCCTATGTCCATTGGGACAGGGATGTTATTCATGGATGGGGGTGCAGTGGATGAGTTGTAGATGGGTCGGCTTGCTTGTCTTCCTTGGTAGTTTCCAGATTTGGTGAAGAAGGGTCATCGAATGGGATTGTTGAGCTGCTGATAGATGTTGCCTCCTCCTTGATATCCCTGTTGCTTCAGTATACCTTCAATCAGGGATTTTCCTTGCGCTAGGTGTTTGACTTGTTCTTTGAGGGATTGATAGTCGGTGGGGAAAGGGGGTTTGAGGGTGTCCCTCAAGATAGACTCTGGTAGTCCTTTGAGGAACATATTGAATGTTTCTTGATTGCCTTGAGTGTAGTCGGCCTTTCGGGCCAGCCCTTCAAATTCGGCTACATAGGCATCGTAGTTGTTGTTCCTCATTTTGCAATTTTTGAGCTTGACCCTAGCACATTGAGGGGCTTGAGTGTCCTGGAATTGCTCCCTGAATTCCACCAGGAATTGATCCCATAGCGCATTAATGTTATCTGCCACCGGGTCAAGTGCGTCGAGCCAGGCTCCCATGTCTCTAACCCATTGGGCTGGTTCTTCGCCTTTGATGAGGGTGAGGGTGAATGTGACTTTCTTGTAGGGAGAGTTGTATCCAGCCACATCAGAATTAAGGCGTAGATATCCCTCGACCTCTTCAATGAAGTTGTCTGCTTTGGAGCAATCGCCATAGAATATTTGGGGCAATCCTCCCATGGCTTTGACCTCTGCTGTGACTGGTATTGGTTGTTGTCCTGCCGCTGGAGGACCACCGGCTGGCTGTCCTCCTCCTGGTGGTCCACCAGGGCCTCCTGGGCCAGAACCACCTCCTCCAGGGGGTCCTGTACATCTGAGGGCCTGCTGGAGTCTTTCAGTGATGTGTTGCGCTCTGTCTGCGCCTTGTCCTCCTGATCCTCTGAATGAGGATGGGATATGGACTGAGATTGGGGTCGAAGATGTGAATGCTGCTGTTGTCTGGGTCTGGGTCATCATGGTTGGTTCCTCGGTTATTGGGGACAGTGTGTGGAATAGTGGTGTTAGGGGGCTGTTCTTGACTTCTGGGTCGATGGGTGCTTGTCTGATCTGAGTGTCAATTTCTTGCTCCAGTTCCTCTGGTTTGTCTTCGTCCTCAGAGCCTTGGTTGGAAATATCGCTGTCGCCTTCTTGGCTAGTAGAGTCGTACTTGTGCAATGTGTTGAGTTGTTCTGTGGTTTCGTACCACTGGTTCAATGAATCCTACTGGACTGCTGTCCACCATCCTTGATACAGGCACACTTGTCTGAGGCTTGATTTGATTTTCTTGTTGCTGTCTTTGCACACTAGTGCAATAGTGTGTCCTCTTCTATTCTTCGGATGTGTGGTGCCTAGGACTGCTACGAGGGTATTGGGTCTTGTTATACCCACTTCTTCCAATGCAAGGATAGTTGCTCTGTAGGCTTTCTTCTGGCTGCTGCTAGCCATTTTGAACAAAGTTCAGTCTAATGTCACCGCCAAGGGTTTGGCCACAACAATAGACCAAGTCAATAGTTGCCTAGTAGTTCTTTAAGGGATTGAGCTAAGTCTTTCCAGGGACTTAGATGACTGGTAGAGTAAGAGTTACCACTTGCTGCACTACAATGCAGTAGCCACTCTTTTGAGGGGAAAGGGAACCAATATGAATTGAGACAGGAGACTCAACTTGCCGTCTTAGGGACGTCAGGGAGTCCTACTTATACTACAAGACAAGTACTAAGAATAACTATGCCAGCGCACTACTCCACTATGACTAGGTATCCTAAGAATAACTACTCCACAGTGAGTCATGATCCAGTACAATAATAGAACACTCCACTATGACTCTTATATCGTACAATAATAGCACAACTCCACAGTGACTCACTGCTCCACAATGACTCATCGACTTCCTCATATGGCCAGTTCCAGAACTTACAGGAGCATGGTGCACAGCACCACTCCAGGCTGGTTACATCCCTTGTCCCATGGATTAGGTATCATACATGATAAGAACATCAGCAAAATATCACATTACGTTTCATTACTTATAACTACTTAGAGCGCATTTAAGTTAAACAAAGCAGAAAACAAGTAGAGATGAAAAAAAGTAAATGATTACTTGTATCAGTAGGTACCACTGTTGGACCATGCTTATTTCTCACTTTTTCATCGCTTATTCACTTATGAAGTACTTGAGCCAGTGGAAACAATTAATTCATCATCACAGATAAGTACATATAAGTGTAGACTAAGAGGTATGCTAGCACTAGTGCAAGGAAAGTCTCAAGGAGCGTGTGGCCCACAGGGTGGTTGAATAGACGAAGAGGGACCAGTGTACAAACCAGGCACATGAGTGCAGCGTTGCGAGGGGCTCAGAGTGCATGGGTGCCACTGCCACTGCTGCCATCACTGATGTTGAGGAGGTCGAGAGGGGTTGTGCCTGCTGCATGTGTGTCAAGGGTCTTGCGAGGGTGTTGAGCTCTTCAAGCACCATGTCCCACTTGCCCAGACGCATGGACAGGGAGCAGGGAGCAGGTGCTGGTGTGAGCACAGGAAGTGGGTACAGGTGCAGGCACAGGCAGAAAGAAAAAAAAAAGCTCACCTACAGGCTGCCTGCCCTCAGTTGCATGCAGGTGGGTGTGGGTGCAGGTGGGAAAACCTGGGCATAGTGTGGGCTTGCCGCATGCAGGTGGGTGCAGGGAGCAGGGAGGGTGTGGAAGCATGGGTGGGCGCGTATGGGTTACAATTGTGAACAGAAGCAGAAAAAAAAAAAGGGAAAAGGTTACCTAGAAATAGGTATTTCCCCTGGAACTCTGAGATCAATGGGGCAATGTGACTGGGGGACGATGGAATATAGAGGCTCATGTCAGCTTGACCCTGATGGCAATGGCAATGGCACTATGGGGGCAAGTATATGTGTGACCAACAGAAAGAACACATATAATGAAACACTCACAATGTCCAACAGAATGTGTTCAAGTCCACCCAAGGACCCAAGGTGGATGGAGGCAAAGAGCAACGAAGTTGAAGTTGGGCATCAGTTGTTGAAGTTGAATAAAGTAGTCTCATAATTATTTGGATTGAAGACCAAAACTGAGCAGCTGGGCCCACATGCAAAAAAAAACACGTTGACACAGCTCACGTGGTCGTGACACCATGTCACATTTTTCCCGGTTTACCTATTTGTTCTTATTTGTGTCAACTGGCTGCACCTGCTGGGCATGCCCGTGATCTCCCACTCATGCCCGCACCTGCCTGTGCACACCCGCTGTGCCTGGGGTTACCTATACCAACTGGCTGTGGGTAAGTGGTCCCCTGATTCTTTTTTCTCTTTGTGCTTTGTACTCACATTTGTTTTTTTGTATCCATGTTCACACGCATGCCTACTGCCGATGCTTGCCCACCCATCTCTGCTGCTGCACCCAGAATGTGTCCACACACATGCCGCCTGGCCATGCTTGCCTACCCCTTCCTGCTTGCATGCATGCACCTGCCTGCAAACACCTGTGTTGAGCCGGATCAGGGCTTGAGGCAGACCAGTGCCAACTGGGTCGGCATCAGTATGCCCAATTTGGCGTCAGAGTGCATATCCACGCATCTGACTGATTTAGGCAATCGGCCTTGATTGCCTTGCTTAGCATGATTGGACTCATGATTGAAGTTATGAATTGCTACAATACACGTAATATAGATTAATGATTAAAGACATCTCATATACAATAATGCTCTGTACTATGCTGGGCCTTATGCCTTATATTGCACACTCCTTACCCTAGTTTTACTGTATTTAAGGACACTTCTTACAATAGTAGCACTTCAGATTGTGTCCCCACATCTGAGGTGAGTATTTCTTATTGTATTACTACCTACAGATACTGACGCGCGTGTACTAGCACTATCTATTTAGGTAAATACATAATCTCAGATTGTGTCCCCACATCTGAACACTATCTATTTAGCATTATCTTATCTTCAAACCTCACTGTGCTTCATCAGGTTATGGGCCCTGTGCCCCAGCCCTAATCCAAAGAAGAAGATCTAACTACACAAGCTCCCCTTTGACTCAATCACGCAGATAATCTAATCCAACAAGGCGAGCCTCTGTTCCACTTGCGTCCAACAACCTCACTTCCGTGGCCCACTGGAGCTGCCGGATTGGTGTAGACTGGACCCCTCACAGGGTTTCCCATGAGCGGTGCAAGGGAGTGTGGTGGCACTGAAGCACCCACGAGTATTCTCTTGGCCCATACACAAATACACATATGATACAACTAATATAGCCTGGGGAAACGGACGCACACTCGCTGGTTATGCACATGCTGATGAGCCAGATGCGGCCTTACTGCCATGATAGGAAACCGGGTGGGAGGCCCCAGGGACTATTTGCCCACTGAACGGTTGGCTGTCGACTCCCTCGCGGGGTGCAGTTCTTGGGTCTAGAACAAGGCCAGGGGTAGTCACTCCCTTGAGCACTTGGGCTCGTCACAACTGCGGTGCGCTAGCCAGTTTATGGATAGTCCACAGTATCATCGCGCGCGCGGCCCGGGGGACTGGATCTATCAGATTCAGGGAGTACAGTTGATATGCCAGGGGTTCGGCTAGATCTTCGATCCTGGGTCTGACTGCTCCTCTACCCAGATCTAGAAATTGTCACATAGATCCAAAGCGATCTAATAGATAACACAATGACACCCTCAATCTCATTCCCCCCTGCAGCTACGATGGAGATCCTTAATGGATCTAACTGGGCCGTCTGGTCCTTGCACATGATAGCACTGCTCTGGATGAATGGCCTCCGGGATCATCTTACAGTATCTACTGCTCCCGCCGATGCCACCGAAGCAGCCGCTTGGGATGCTACTGGACAAATGCTTATCGGAGTATTTGAAATGTACACGCAGAAGGATGTATGGACCTGCATCTCTGATGATAGCTGCTTCCCTACTTGCAAGATCAAGTGGGATGAACTCAAGCGGATCTACGGAGGCGTCGGATCTATGTCCACATTCAATACATGGGTCGCCCTAACAGGCACTGCGCTAGACGAAGGCGCGCCCTTACTCCCACAGCTGCAAAAGCTCAATGACGCCTGCGTTACCCTCCAAAACAATAATATGCAGATTACCAATCTACAATTCAGTTTCATACTGATCAAGGCATTACCCAATTCATACTCGGCCATTGCCTCGACTATCTTGGCGACCGGCGCTCCGACGGATCTTTCCCCACAGACCATCCAGGAACGACTTCTCAATGAGGAAAGTCGTCGGTCCGGGCCTTCTGCGTCCCTCAATAAAGTCACTTCTTCGGGCAAAAACAAGAGCGATAAGCCCAAATATAAATGCTTTTATTGTCAGAAAGCTGGGCATAAAGCTAACGAATGCTGAAAAAAGAAAAAGGATGTGGAAGCGAAGGAGAAAGCAGAGAAAGCGCAGACTACTGGTAAAGCAGTCAACGCGCACATAGTCCCAAGTACCGCTACCATTACCGAAGTGTCGGATCAGGATAGCGATAATGAAATATGGGTTTCCCTTTACGCAGCGGCGCGGTCCCGGTGGATGGTGGACTCTGGAGCCACGCATCACATCAGTCCTTATCGTCTGGACTTCGCGCCATGGACCCCGGCCAAAGGCAGCGTTAGCCTCGGTGGTCGTGCTGTATTAAAACAGATCGGCTCCGGATCGGTGGTTACTTACCCCACCGGAGGGAACCAGAATGTCCGGCTTACCTTACAAGATGTTATGCACGTCCCGGATGCGGAATTGCGCTATTTCTCAGTAAGCGCAGTCCTCCAGAAGGGCGGCAAAGTCATCTTTGAGGGGACCGGCTTTGATATTTTCATCCACAGATGGAAAGTCACGCGGGGCTACCTCGAGCACAACCTGTTCTGGTTCGATGTCTCTGAGCCCGCCCTGCATGCACTCACAGGTGCGTCCATACCCTTGGAGATCTGGCATCAGCGCATAGGGCATATGTCTCACAACGCCCTTGCGCGGCATCATGATTCCGTAAAAGGAATATCTATAGACACTTCGACCGATTGCGATCGATTGCCATGCTCCGGTTGTGAGCTGGGGAAGCAGTCTCGATTACCCTTCTCAGCTTCGGCCAAGCACTCGGACCGGCAGTTACAGATCGTACATAGTGATCTAGCCGGGCCGATGCAGACAAGATCAATTCAGGGCGCACTGTATATTGCAACATTTATCGATGATTACTCCCGGTTTGGGGTAGTCTATTTCCTCAAATCCAAAGATCAGTGCGCGGCAGCATTCAAAACTTTCTTGGCTTGGGCTGAGAATCTGTCACCGCCAAGGGTTGGACAGCAACAAAAGACTATAGCTAAGTCTCTACTGTGACTTAGAAGACAGATAGAGCAGTATGGGTTCCCGCTTGCAGTGCTGCAACACTGTAGCCACCCTTTAGAGTAGAGAATAGATGGAGAGTAAAGTCACTGTGATTGACAGGAGACTCAACTTGCCGGTACAAGGTAGCTACGAGTCTCTACTTATAGAGGAGAGGGATCCTAAGATCCAAAAGGGGTGACTGTACTCGATATAGTAGGGAGAAAGGAAGACACGAACTGGGAACAAAGGGAGCATCAAAAGGAGAACAAAGGCTGCGTCAAAAGGGGTTAACATGGGGTCATAAGGACCCGAGAGAGCATCTGATCCTCGGAGAACAATGAGGGTTGCTTAGGAATGGGGTGCAGTCCAAAAATATCGTACAGTGCCTCAGGCGCACACACAAGCAAACAGTCCAATCAGACTCCTGGCCGGTTCCACAACTTACAGGAGCGCAAGCAGGTGAATGCTTACCCCAGGCCAGTTACAGAATCAGACTTCCGAGCACCTGCTCGCGCTGCACTCTGATCACAGAGGGGAATACCTATCCAGCGCCTTGCAATCTATCTTGAAAGATAAGGGAATTGAGCACAGATTAACGATGCCCGGATCACCGCAACAGAACGGTGTAGCCAAGCGATGGAATCGCACCATCTTAGACAAAGCGCGCTCTATGCTACACAGCACTGGCTTGTCCCTCAGCTTCTGGGAGTTCGCAGCGGATGCTGCAGTGCATACATACAATCGCACTCCCACATGCGTTCTTGGGTGGCAGACCCCACATGAGCTATGGAGTGCCGGACATGTTCCAGACATCTCCTACTTTCGCGTCTTCGGATGTAAGGCATATGTGCATGTGCCTGAGGACAAGCGTCAGAAGCTCGATCCCCAGTCGATCGAGATGACACTTGTCAGGTATGCACCAGGTTCAAAGGGTTACCAGCTATGGAATTCAGATACCCGGGCGATCGTCTTGTCTTGCGACGTGACATTTGACGAGAGCTCCTTTCCAGTGAAGGTGAGCAGCACGCCGAACGCTCCGCCTCCGCAACCCTTGGTCCTTGATGGACCGGTCACAGTCCCTATCCCCTCGCGTGAACCGGTTGGTCCCGCACCTTCTCGGGGCAGTCCAACGCCTCCGTGCGTCAGCCCCGAATCACCGCGCACACCCCCGAATCCCTCCGTTCCACTAACTCGCGATAGCACCATCTTCCACACTCCTCCTTCCCACCAGCATCCTCGCCTCCTGCCTGCCCTCACGCCACGCGCGTCCAGAAAGATCCTCCGACATGCCCGCACTCCTTGCTGCCAGGTCCCTCGTTTGGGCCCCCAGCAGGACCTCCTCCAGTTGATGAGGGTCGTCACCTCTGGGATAATCCACCAAAGAATCCTAAGTACTTTGGGCCGGATAACGCGGAACACAATCCCGTGACTGGGCGACTTGGGCACTCAGCACTTTTGGCAGCTGCTGAATATCAAGATCCACTTACCTACAAGGAAGCAATGCGATTGGACTTAGCCGATGAATGGCAGCGCGCGTGTCAATATGAAATGGACGCGCTTGCCAAAAATGGAACGTGGAAGCTCGTCGACTTGCCGCCAGGCCACAAGGCCATCAAATCTAAATGGGTATTCAAGCGCAAAGCAGATGGACGCTTTCGCGCGCGGTTGGTAGCAAAAGGGTTCACACAAATACAGGGTATAGACTATGATGAAACCTTCTCTCCAGTTGCCAGATTTGAGTCCTTGCGACTACTACTAGCATTGGCTGTGCTAGAGGATTGGGAGATCCACCAGATGGACATCAAGTCGGTGTTCCTCAATGGCACACTGGACAAGGAGATCTTTATGGAGCAACCCAAAGGTTTCATCAATCCTGACCACCCGACTAAAGTTTGCCTTCTGATCAAGGCGATCTATGGTCTCAAGCAAGCCTCGCGCGCATGGAATCTGTTATTCCATGGAGTTCTCATTGAGCTCGGCTTCATGTGCACGCACTCCGATGCGGGCATATACGTATATCTTCACCAAGAAGGGGAGGGTCTAGTCATTATAATCCTCTATGTCGATGATATCACGTTGCTCGGCGATAAGATCAAGGAGATCACACGGATCAAATCTGCGCTCGCGGACCGGTATGACATGACTGATCTAGGTGAGATCGACTCTTATCTCGGAGACCGGATCAAGCGCGACAGATCAATCCGGTTACTGGAGCTAGATCAATCCCGTTACATCTCGGAGATCCTTGCACACTTCAGAATGGCAGATGCCAATTCCACGTATACCCCCCTTCCTGCAGGCGCTGAAGTGCATCTCGTGCAGCACGACGGACAAGCCACTGCCTCGGAGATCAAGTATTTCCAGCAGATCATTGGCAGCCTCCTCTATGTACAGATTGGCACGCGCCCCGACATCTCTTTTGCAGTCTCGCGCCTTGTGCAGTACGCCTCAAATCCCTCACCTCACCATCTACGCCTTGCGAAGTATGTCTTATCTTATCTTAGAGGCACTTCAGATCTTAGGCTACGTTATGATGGATCGTGGGGAGATGGACTTCATACAGTAGCTACTCTGATTCCAGTCTTGGGGATCAGGCCGACGACTATCACTCCACATCTGGCTGTGTCTACTTGCTAGCTGGCGGTGCTATCTCATGGACATCGCGCAAGCAGAAGACTGTAGCACAGAGCACAACTCACGCTGAGTACATGGCACTCGCTGATGCAGCAAACCAAGCCGCGTGGTACTGGAGCATTCTCTCAGAGCTAGGCTACGCTACCACTGATCCCATTCCCCTACATGGTGACAACAAGGGCGCTATTGATCTCGCGCTTAACCCTGTCACTGGTAGATGCTCCAAACACATCACCATCAAGCATCACGCTATCTGCAAATATGTTGAGAACAAAACAATTGAACTTATCCACACACCCACACTCGACATGCTTGCTGATGGATTCATGAAGCCACACGTGCATGTGAAGCTCCGTGATTTCACTTCTGGACTTGGTCTCATTGATCTGGAGATGTCTTAATCACGGGGAGATGTTGAGCCGGATCAGGGCTTGAGGCGGACCGGTGCCAACCGGGTCGGCGTCGGTATGCCCAATTCGGCATTGGAGCGCGTATCCACGCATCTGACCGATTTAGGCAATTGGCCTCGATCACCTCACTTAGCATGATCGGACTCCACAATCGATCTTATGAATTGGTACGATACGTATAATATAGATTAATGATTAGAGACATCTCATATACAATAATGCTCCCTACTATGCTGGGCCTTATGCCCTATACTGCACACTCCTTACCCTAGTTTTACTGTACTTAAGGACGCTTCCTACGATAGTAACGCTTCAGATTGTGTCCCCACATCTGAAGTGAGTATTCCTTATTGTATTGCTACCTACAGATACTACTGCGCGTGTACTAGCGCTATCCTTTTAGGTAAATACATAATCTAAGATTGTGTCCCCACATCTGAACGCTATCCTTTTAGCGTTATCTTATCTTTAAATCTCGCTGCGCTTCATCAACTTGCCCATGTGCACGCACCTCTGCATGCTCACCTGCCTGTGACACTCGGTATGCTTGTTCAGTGTGTTGGAGATGTGCTACAACGCACATGACTCGCAAGTGGTTCAGCCACACTGCACGTGCGCGATCAACTTAGCGCGCACCCTTGGACGTTTAAACCCGTCCGTACATTCTTAATGTCATATACTTTTGCCGACACCTTTACCGTACAGTATATAGTTCGAGTAGCCACATCGCATTACCCTCAGTCGTTCTTACAACCCGACTGAGGTCAGTACACGTTACAATCATTAACTTACATTCATTTACTTACTTCCTACCCTAGTTATCCTAACAGGTTAGCTACATACAATACAGTCGTTCTTACAACCCGACTGAGTTATCCTAACACAGTGTATGTATGTTTTCTATGACAATCCAAACTCGTAGCCGCTAGCTTAGCTATAGTAGTACTACCATAGTTGCGTTTTTATGCCAATTCATAGTTACTTGAATTTCACTTGTCCACCGCTTATCCGGCCACGCACTTGGTGACATATAGCACTGTCACTTTTGTTAACTTTGTAGGTC
>QLOT01003614.1:0-15661 GCA_003313875.1 Russula aff. compacta | reverse complement strand
TGTCCCCGATGAAATCCTCCAGTTAACGGCCAGATTCTTGCGTCGTGCCTCAGCCATCCACACCATGATTAGCGATTCCGAGTCGTTCGATATACTGGCTTACATTCTTGGCGTTGAATACAGTATGATCTCAGACCCGGACAGTGTTTCCCCCGATTACAGGTCGACTCAACCCACAAAGTGGCACATCAACGCGGCTCCTATCATCTTTGATATCAAAAGCGAGCTGGGACAGGGTGGCTCCGATCATTCGGTTCAAGTTTCGTTTTCCTACGCAAGATTCTACTGTCAGAAAAAAGTGAGGTAGACTTGTTCAACAGGTGACTCGTCCCACTGATTAGGTTACTCCCTGTCAGAGATCAAAAATACGCGATAACTCATGCTGCCCTGCTTTCATGATAGTACTAGCTGGACCTTGGATCGTCATAATGGGCGCGGTAATGACGTCTCGGGTGATTGTCCAGCGACTTTCTTCGTACGAATGGCTCGGATGCAGTCGCATTCTAGACGACCAGCAGGTCTTGGTTACCGCGCGCCTGTTGTACGCCCTCAAACAGGGAGTAGATGATCTCAACGCTTACTATGAAACGCTGGAAGCGCTCTCGGTTATTCCTGGCCGTATTCATCCACGCTTCTGCCCCTTCATTTCTTCGTTCCACGATGACCTTACAGAAAGTGTCGTGGACTTCACCTATATAGCACCACTCGATGTTGAGCCACAATCTGTGATTTTCAAGGCCATTCGGGAAGATACCTCTGAGATCATAGTCGTCAAGTTCGTTCGCTATTATGGCAAGGAGGCGCATGAATGGATGGCAGAGCGTGGGCGAGCACCGAAACTGATTCGATTCGAAGAACTGGGCCCTGACTACGATGACATGAACATGGTGGTTATGGAATTTGTGGTTGGTGATACACTCGACACGTTGTATCCAAGCAAACTACCACCTGATGTGCTCAACGGCGTCTCGAGTGCTCTCTCGGTCCTGAACAGTGGCGGGTTTGTGTTTGGAGATCTTCGGAGGCCAAATGTGATGCTCGCTGATGGACCGGATCCAGTGGGCGACCGGATTCGGTTGATTGATTTCGACTGGGCTGGGAAAGAAGGACCGTCGCTCCGATATCCGTTCCATATCTCATCATTCGTTCGTAATGTGGCTAAGGCATCGGATTATGATCACATCGTCAGAGAACACCAAGATCGAATGTTCGACTCACTTTGACGACCATCAACTAGAAATATAATACAAGTTCTATGACTTAGGAATGGTTTATTGCTAGACTACAAAGTAATAGTATTACTGTATCCCTTATAAAAGTCCCGTACGATCGTATTTGTATGTTCTTGCAAATATAATAATAAGGAACAGCTCATCTAACCGGTTACATTTCGATAAGTGTTGTGGGTCCGACGTGGGAGAAACAGGAAAAGTTAGCTATAAAGCGGGTGAGTACGATTGTACAGCACTGTGTTGTAAAGAGCCTAAATAGTACGCTCAGGTGTCTTAAATATGGCGCTGTCCAAAAAAAAAACAGGAAATCCGTAGTTCATCTAGGCGTTCTGCATAGAACCTCCCATGCGATGCATGCCGATCGCCATGGTCGCGGTCTTCCTCAACGTGCAGATCCCCCGGTTTCCGAAACCCACACTAAACCAGAACAAGTACACGGCCATGTAGATGGCCCCGTATCCCTCACGGGACGCGTGCAGTCGCTAGAGCTCAGTCCCGCGTACCTGTTCATCAAGGGAGTAAGGCAATCCTGGAGACAATCGATTTGTTCTTCTATTAGACCAATCCCTGTGCCAATCAAAAAGGGCATTATCGTGCGCGTACATATGTGAGTGTGCAGCGGGCCTCGAATGGCTCGGCTCGCAGCGCCCTCAGAGTCATCTCACAGTCCGCGTGGTCCCCATTCACAATATTACTATGCCCTTTTTGCAGTTTGAATTTGATTGTTCACCATGACACCTCGCTGCTCCCCACTATACATTCCTGTCTGCTTTTCAGCCTAAAAACCGAACACTGTACCACCGCATTCCCTTTGTGTGCAGTCCTAGTCCTTAGCGTTTGTTGCTTGCTCCCTCTCTTTGTAGAAGTTGGGTGCATATTCTTTACGACTTGCGCGAAGGGCAACCCGATGTCCCCGCCACTCTTCAGGTATTATTTCTGTTTTTAAAGTTAATTTTATTAATTCTTCTAACCTCTCCTGGAACTCTCGATGGACTCTCGCCGTCTCCCTCCGCTTCAGCCTGGTCCGGGGAAACGTTAAGGCACCCAAGAGGGCGATTCTTGCAGTGCCGCCGCAACGAGTCCCGACGGGCGAAGAAATCCCCGCACATGTCTCAAAAGAAGGTTTCCAGAGGATGCACCTCCATGGCATCGCAATGCCTCATGAAATCGTCCCAAATCTGCACTGGGGCAGAGTTCGGCATTTGAGCGCGGGGACCGCTCCGCGTGCCCAATCGGCTGGGGTTGCTACGATGTAGCATGGCCTTGTGCTACGAGTGTGATAGCGCCCGAGATGTGTAGACGGACAGGTGGGAACGAGAGATAACCTAGAGATTTGTTAGTGACAAGACGGGTGGCAGAGGCGTACCTAGCGAGGGCGTGGTGATCGCGCTGTGAACGGGGCACGGAGTTGCGACGACGGGCGAGAGGGCGAAGCTAACGGGGCGAGATGGACCGGCGGGGCGTGCACGAGCGAAGAGAAGAGGAAAGAAAGAGACGAGGAGATCAAGGTAGCGCCTAGAAATCCGGAAGCGGCAGGATAGATAATAAGAAATGTGCCTTTGAAGTAGTCGGTCGTTTGGATGTAAACAAAGGCATGCCTTGGAGCGCACTGCGAGCGGTTTCGCGATTTCTAATTGTCGAGACGGGCGAGGCGAAGCGGGCGAGACGAAAGCGAGACGAGATGAGAGGGGCACGCGAGAAGAGAGGAGAGAAAGGAGAGACATACTGAGATTTGACCGTACGAATGCTGATTCCTCGAGCGAGTAGGCAGCTTAAATACAAGTACCTTACGACTCCGAGGTATCAGAGAGGCCGATGAGTAGCGTATGTGTTGCCATCGTTCGTCTCGTGTGTAAGGGACAAGTGTCAGTAAAGGGACTAAGGTAGCAAAAGTGGGCGCACTGGTCGCTGTTGCTATTGCAACGGCAGTCGACTGTAATCGTAAAACTATGACGTCAGCTATAGTATGCGATGAATACGTCCACGTGATGTACCGGATACGATTGTTACTTGTCATTGTCGAACGCCACCCAAATACCAGTATTGCCTGGCGTTTACATGTCCACATGTCCACAGTATAGGAAAGCGATGTCTCTGTTTGGTTCCGGCAACTATCGATACCTACGATCATATGAAGGGCCGTGTCCTTGCCCCATAACCTCCCTCCCAGGTCTTCCAGCCATCTCCTTCGCTGAGCCAATTGACACCTCTCTGCCATACAATTCTTCATACTCATAACATGACTACCCCCTCTGAATCCCCCGCCTTCGAATCTCTCTTTCAGTCTGCTTTGAACAAGTATGAAAACCAAACCGGGGTAGACCTCATCCAACATCCACTTGCCCTCCAACTTGAGCACTGTGACTCGGTGTCACCGCCAAGGGTTTGGCCGCAACAATAGACCAAGTCGATAGTTGCCTAGTAGTTCTTCGAGTGGTTGAGCTAAGTCTCACAGCGACTTAGACGGCTGATAGAGTAGGAGTTACCGCTTGCTGCACTACAATGCAGTAGCCACTCCTTTGAGGAAAGGGACAAGGGGAAAGGGGGAACGATATGAATTGAGACAGGAGACTCAACTTGCCGTCTTAGGGACGTCAAGGAGTCCTACTTATACTACAAGACAAGTACTAAGAATAACTATGCCAGCGCACTACTCCACTATGACTAGGTATCCTAAGAATAGCTACTCCACAGTGAGTCATGATCCGGTACAGTAATAGAACACTCCACAATGACTCTTATATCATACAATAATAGCACAGCTCCACAGTGACTCACCGCTCCACAATGACTCGTCGACTTCCTCATATGGCCGGTTCCAGAGCTTACAGGAGCGCGGTGCACAGCACCACTCCAGGCCGGTTGCACTCGGTCCAATCCATCACTGAAGTCCTTCAACAGCAAGCACAGGCCTTCCATAAATTTAGAGGAGGCAACAATAAGATCTTAACATTGCTTCAGTATGTCGTCCAGGCCCTTCATAAGCTTTCCACCCCCGTCGTTCTTGGCAAATCTATCGGTCTCGTAAGTCCAAAGCCTCAATGCATTCTGTATTCCCATGTCTCATGCCTCTTTTACAGCCGGTGTCACTTGTGAAGACAATACACACCTGCATCGGAATCCTCTTTTCTGTATGTGCCCTCCAGTTCCCACGGGGGGAGTCCTTGTTAACAACCAAGCATATAGGCGGCTAAAAATGTCAGTGCGAGCTATGATGCGCTTGTTGATCTCTTCGAGTCCATCTTGGCCTTTCTCAAGTGGCTTGACATATACACGAAAATCCCACTCACGGCCACCATGACTGAAATAATCGTCAAGATATTGGTACAGTTGGTCTCTACGCTTGCAGTGGCAACCAAACAGATCAAGCAGGGAAGACTGAGTGAGTCTATCTTTGCACATGCATCACTTGACTCAATGGAGATGCAGAGAAATTCGGAAAGAAACTCTTTGGGGATAATGACATCGAGGCTGTGCTGCAGAGACTAGATAGGCTAACCCCCAAAGAGGCCCAAATGACTGCAGTGCAGACCCTCATGGTTGTTTACGGGCTTGTCAAGAATTTGAGACAAGTCATGAACGGTGAGCAACTCCTACTCTATTTGTCATGTACTCTCAGCCAAACATGGATCTCTTAAGATGGAGTAGCGTCGAAAGATGGCATCCAGAAGGCCTTGGGTCTGCTTTCTTCTTATTGAGGGGCCAGCACTATTTCTGACCAGGTATTAGAGATGATGCAGAAACTCACTGGCGACGTGAACAAGTTGAGCCGTGAGTTTGTTTTCATACCTCTGCAGTCAAGGGAATTCTGAGACATTACAGGTGCGCAGTTGCGACGAGATGTCAAAGGATGGCTCTCCCCTCCAGATCCATGGAAGAACTACAATATTGGTCGCGATGCTCACTTCGACGGAACAGCAATGTGGTTTATTGAAGGCAACACTTTTGCAGAATGGAAGTCACTGCCGGGCTCTCTGTTGTGGATTCATGGAAAGCGTGTGTGCCTCCTGCTCTTGACCTAAACATTCTCTCAGGCAGATGACTTTCAATTTTGTAGCCGGCTCAGGGAAGAGCGTCATCTGGTATGTCAACCTTCCTGATATTTTCATTTCGGTGCTCAAGTTTTTGGGAAGTTCCATAGTCATCGAGAACATTGACCGCATGCGCAAGTCTGGGTTGGCTTCACTGGCGTTTTACTATTTCGACTTTCGAGATGTTCAAAAGACACACCGCCGCGGGTTACTCTCATCTCTACTTTTCCAACTTTGTGATCAGTCCGACTCCTACTACAACATCCTTTCCAATCTTCATTCGACACAGAGTGATGGCTCGCAAGAATGTAGTGACGGAGCACTCACAGAATGTCTCAAAACAATGCTCAGTCTCCTGAACCAAGCCCCGGTTTACCTAATTCTCGATGCTCTCGATGAGTGTCCAAATGCGATTGGCACCCCGACCGCCCGCGAAAATGTCCTGTCGCTTGTGGAGGATCTGGTTGACTTGGGGCTTCCGAATCTCCACATATGTCTAACAAGTCGTCCGGAAGTTGACATTCAAACTGTCCTTGATTCTTTGGAGTTCCGTTCCATCTCACTTCATGAGCAAGAAGGTCAAAACTGGGACATCCTTGACTATATCAGGTCAGTTGTTAGCTCGGATCGAAAAACACGAAACTGGAGAATTGAGGACCAGCAGCTGGTCATCGATACTCTCTCACAAAAAGCTAACGGGATGTGGGTGACTCCACACTGCTTAACGACACTGGCTGATACTTGTACGCAGGTTTCGTTGGGTATATTGCCAATTCGACTTCCTCCGCCAATCCCTCCCAGCACGTATCCAGCATGCCCTTGCTGAACTGCCGGAGACGCTCGATGAGACATATAGTCGCACCTTGGGAGAGATTCATAATGCAAACTGGGAAATCGCCCGTCGTCTGTTCCAGTGTGTCGCAGTGGCTTCCCGCCCACTTCACGTCGAAGAGCTTGCGGAGATCCTTGCATTTGACTTCGAGGCAGGACCAATTCCAAAATTCTGCGAGGGTTGGCGGGTTCCAAATCCAGTAGAAGCTGTTCTGTCTACATGCTCCACATTGCTTTCTATCGTCGACGTAGAGGACTCCCCAGTCGTGCAATTTGCGCACTTTTCGGTGAAAGAATACTTGGTATCAGCACGCCTTGCCAAAGCAAGTGACCAAAGTTGCAGTCGGTGTCATGTTTCTATGGCACACGCTCATACCTTCGTCGCACAAGCCTGTCTGGGGATTCTGCTACATCTCGATGAGAAGATCACCCTGGACAGCCTGGAGAAATTTCCTCTCGCGGAATATGCCGCCGAGCACTGGGTTGGCCATTCCCAGTTCGAGAATGTGTCAGAAAACTTGGAACATGGGATGAAACAACTATTTGACCCAAGCAAACCACACTTTGCAGCATGGGTCTGGATACACGACCCACGATGGCCCGGGATGCAAACTGAACGAGAGGAAAGGCCGTCATCACCCACAGGAACCCCCTTGCACTATGCCGCTTTCTGCGGTTTACATGCCATTGCGGGGTTCCTGATCACGGAGCACTCCCTTGACGTAGACTCTCGGAGCTCTGATGATAACTTGACTCCATTAGACCTGACGTCGGCTGAGGGACACGTGGAAGTTGCTCGCGTGCTTCTCGAGGCCGGCGCAGATGTGAGGGCTCAGGGCACCACTGGGTGGAGCCCGTTGCATCAGGGGTCGTACGGGGGACACGTGGAAGTCACTCGTGCGCTTCTCGAGGGAGGCGCAGATGTGAGGGTCCAGAATAACAATGAGGAGAGTCCGTTGTATCTCGCATCGTGGGAGGGACATGTGGAAGTCGCTCGTGTGCTTCTTGGGGGTGGCGCTGATGCAAATGCCCGGGATAAGCACAGGCAAAGTCCGTTGCATCGGGCGTCTTCAGAGGGGCATGCAGAGGTCGCTCGCGTGCTTCTCGAGGCCGGTGCGGATGTGGAGGCACAGGACATGGACGGGCGGACCCCGTTGCATCGGGCTTCGTTATGGGGACATGCTGAGGTCGCTTGCGTACTTATCAAGGTCTGCGCGGATGTGAGGGCCCAGGACAACAACAGGCAGAGTCCGTTGCATCTAGCGTCGTCGAAGGGACGTGTGAAGATCGCTCGTGCGCTTCTCGAGGGCGACGCGGATGTGAGGGTCCATGACAATGATGGGAAGAGCCCGTTGCATCTAGCATCTTCAGAGGGACATGCGAAGGTTGCTTGCGTGCTTATCGAAGCCGGTGCGGATGTGAGGGCCCAGGACAACGATGGGAAGAGTCCATTGCATGATGCATCATATAAGGGACATTTGGAGGTCGCTTCCGTACTTCTCGAAGCCGGCGCCGATGCGAGGGCCCAGGCTGAAGATGGACAGACTCCGTTGCACCTAGCATCATACTGGGGACAGGTGAAGGTCACTTGCATGCTTCTCGAGCTCGGCGTGGATGCAAGGGCCCAGGACAAGGCAGGGCGGAGTCCGTTGCATCTGGCATCGTCCTTGGGATATGTGGAGATCGTTCACAGGCTTCTCGAGGCCGGTGCAGATGTGAATGTTCGGGACAAAAGCGGGCAGAGTCCGCTGCATCGGGCATCGTACTGGGGACACGTGGAGGTTGTTCGCATGCTTCTCGAGGCCGGCGCTGATGCGGGGGCGAAGGACAACTTTGGGTGGAGCACGTTGCATTGGGCGTCATCCTCGGGACATGTGGAGGTCGTTTGCATGCTTCTCAGAGGCGGTGCAGATGCTCATGCCCAGGATAACTCTGGGAAGAGTCCATTACATCGGGCGTTATCTAAGGGACATCTGGATGTTGCCCACGTCCTTCACCTACGTCCTTGGCCAGCATGATGCAGATCATGTCATTCACACGATTACATATTTCATCCCTGACTCTAGCGTATCATTATACCATCTAGTTACTATCCCACTACAGTCCTGCAAGCAGGAGACCACTCAAACTAGAGACAGAGGAAGCAGAAGACTTGAGACTCACCACTCGAAAAATGCAAGTCACTACCACTCGAGTTTGTAGACATTCGAGCGAAGGACAAACAGTTGTATGTGTGTCGCAGCAGCAGTTTCACCAGCAATGGGCAGCCACTGCAAAGTTTGCGAACAAGCAAGCAATGTCCGAGCCTCATGGAACATCGGGATCAGCGCCACACAGAGGGTGTTCACTCCCTCCTTCAGCTCAAGTGGGGACTCGGATTTCATGGCGGTAGTAGGACTAATCGACCGGGGGGCGAAATGGAGACATGGCCACGCAGTCTTCGCTACGCATGTCTCGTCCTGGAAGTGTGCGAGCACCAATGCGAGAGGGGCCGTGCTGCCGGGTATGGTACTGTAGTTATTATGTCGCGGCAGCATAGACAGATGTTGCTGCCGGCACTACCATGAAATGGGAAAATTTCAGAGTGATCACAGATGAGTACTATGAGTGGTTAGTGGTGCTGTGGCTCGCCCCTCGCCACCGCAGTTTTGTGTTCGTGTTCAATCGAGACCCCGCGTATTTCTACAAGGTTGGACATGGTTGAACCTGTCCTTCTTCTCCCTTCTACATCAACATGGTCAAGATTTTCTTCATCGCCCATCGAGAGTACCTTGACTCATCCTTACCCCCCTTTTATTTCACTACCTCTGTAAAAATCGACATTGAGGGCGATGTAGGCGATCTAAAAAAGGCTCTGATTGCTGAATACTCAGGAAAAGGTGTCGAAGTTGCCGTTCTCTACAAGGTGGGACAGATCCTCATTTGCAACCTCGGTATCGTGCTAATATGACTATAGCCAAAGGTTCCGGAGCCTGTCAACTATCATGGCATTAAAGAATTACTGAACAAATACCCTTTTGATGAGTTTGCAATGTACTGCTCGCCCAGGCAAACCATTCGCCAGGTCTTTGAAACACCATCGGGTTCGACACTCCCAGAGATTACCCTCTTTACTCGCCTCATTGTACCAGCTGGCGCCACTCCATGATCTCCACAGGATGAAAAGACGAGTGAAGTGCATGATGTCGTTGGTCAGTTGGAACAATGTGCGTCTCTGACATTTTTCTCTTCTTTCATTGTCCAACCTTTTGTAGCCTATAGGAACCTGATCACACGTGTGGTTAAGGGTCCAACGCCTTCGAATGCCGCCAAGTCAACAGAGTACAACAATATTCAAGGATCTCCGACCGCTATCCTAGATGGGCGCTTCAATGACATTTATGAAAAACACCTCTGCCCCTCCAATCGAACTTTACCATCCTGCCTTTGGCAAGTTCTCTACCCGCCCATGGGACCCTGTGGTGGTTGTCCCTGATGAAATCCTCCAGTTAACTGCCAGATTCTTGCGTCGTGCCTCAGCCATCCACACCATGATTAGCGATTCCAAGTCGTTCGATATACTGGCTTACATTCTTGGCGTTGAATACAGTATGATCTCAGACCCGGACAGTGCTTCCCCCGATTCCAGGTCAACTCAACCCACAAAGTGGCACATCAACGCAGCTCCTATCATCTTTGATATCAAAAGCGAGCTGGGACAGGGTGGCTCCAATCATTCGGTTCAAGTTTCGTTTTCCTACGCAAGATTCTACTGTCAGAAAAAAGTGAGGTAGACTTGTTCAACAGGTGACTCGTCCCACTGATTAGGTTACTCCCTGTCAGAGATCAAAAATACGCGATAACTCTTGCTGCCCTGCTTTCATGATAGTACTAGCTGGACCTTGGATCGTTATAATGGGCGCGGTACTCACGTCTCGGGTGATTGTCCAGCGACTTTCTTCGTACGAATGGCTCGGATGCAGTCGCATTCTAGACGACAAGCAAGTCATCGTTACCGCCCGCCTATTGTACGCCCTCAAGCAGGGCGTAGATGATCTCAACGCTTACTATGAAACGCTGGAAGCGCTATCGGTTATTCCTGGCCGTATTCATCCACGCTTCTGCCCCTTCATTTCTTCGTTCCATGATGGGCTTACAGAAAGTGTCGTGGACTTCACCTATATAGCACCACTCGATGTTGAGCCACATTCTGTTACTTTCAAGGCCATTCGGGAGGATAGTTCCGAGATCATAGTCGTCAAGTTCGTTCGCCGTTATGGCAAGGAGGCGCATGAATGGATGGCAGAGCGTGGACGAGCTCCGAAACTGATTAGATTCGAGGAACTAGGCCCCGACTACGACGACATGAACATGGTGGTTATGGAATTTGTGGTTGGCGATACACTCGACACGTTGTATCCAGACGAGCTACCACCTGATGTGCTGAGCGGCGTCTCGAGTGCTCTCGCTGTCCTGAACAGTGGCGGGTTTGTGTTTGGAGATCTTCGGAGGCCAAATGTGATGCTCGCTGATGGACCGGATCCGGTGGGCGACCGGATTCGGTTGATTGATTTCGACTGGGCTGGGAAAGAAGGACCCTCACTCCGATATCCGTTCCATATCCCATCATTCGTTCGTAATGTGGCTAAGGCATCGGATTATGATCCCATCGTCAGAGAACACCAAGATCGAATGTTTGAATCACTTTGACGACCATCAACTAGAAATATAATACAAGTTCTATGACTTAGGAATGGTTTATTGCTAGACTACAAAGTAATAGTATTACTGTATCCCTTATAAAAGTCCCGTACGATCGTATTTGTGTATGTTCTTGCAAATATAATAATAAGGAACAGCTCATCTAACCGGTTACATTTCGATAAGTGTTGTGGGTCCGACGTGGGAGAAACAGGAAAGCCATAAAGCGGGTGAGTACGGTTGTACAGCACTGTGTTGTAAAGAGCCTAAATAGTACGCTCAGGTGTCTTAGATATGGCGCTGTCCAAAAAAAAAACATGAAATCCGTAGTTCATCTAGGCGTTCTGCATAGAACCTCCCATGCGATCCATGCCGATGGCCATGGTCGCGGTCTTCCTTAACGTCCAGATCCCACGGTTTCTGAAACCCACACTAAACCAGAACAAGTACACGGCCATGTAGATGGCCCCGTATCCCCATCTGCATGCATAACGCCCCACACCTCTTGTTGAGACACGATCATGACGCCGCAACTTCACGCCGCAACGTCCGAGTCGCCGTCTGCCACGGTCCCAAAAGGCCTCCTCTTGCATCTCTCCTCGACCCTAGATAGATATTCTTGTCGTTGCCGTGGAGTCCCCGTAGACTTATCGTCCTAGCAGAGTTGGTCGGAAACTCTCCACATGGGCGTAGCAGCGAGTCTTCATCCGAATACGAGCAATTCGTCCTTGATCTTCTTGTGGGCCGCCTGTCATGGCCATCGACCCTCGCTGAGGTCCCTGTCCTGGCCCATTGGTTACTTTTCGTCAAGCCTCCGTATCCCTACGCTGAAAGAGGGAGGCCCACTGGCCTGCGCGCATTTCGCAGTCACAACTCACCATCCCTCCGTCCCTGGTTATAGCATTTGAATGTAAAAAACAAACGAACACAGGGCTCCTCACGCGACGCGTGTAGTCGCTAGAGCTCAGTACTCAGTCCCGGGTACCTGTTCAACAAGGGAGTATGGCAATCCTGGAGACAATCGATTTGCTCTCCTATAAGGCCAATCCCTGTGCTAATCAGAAGGGCATCATCGTGCGCGTACATACAGTAGGTGAGTGTGTAGCGGGGCGGGCCTCGAAATAGCTCGGCTCGCAGCGCCCGCAGAGTCATCTCAACAATCCTCGTGGTCCCCATTCACGTCTTATTTTTTTTGCAGTTTGAATGACACCTCGCTGTTCCTCACTATATATCCCTGTCTGTTTTTCACCATAAAAATCCAACACTGTACCACCGCATTTCCTTTCCGTACAGTCCTAGTCCTTAGCGCTATACTTGTGTCTTGTATTAAAACCCTAGACTCCTTTCAAGCAAGTCTCGCATCATTCCATTCTTAGCCATCATTATCGATGTTGTCTTTTTTCATCTGCTGGAAAACAAAAGGAGAACACCCAAAAGTAGAACCCAGATTTTAGGAGAGACGCCCGCGCTTATGTGCCCCCCCTTATATCTTTCCAAATCAATTCGTCCGTCCTCTAATCCCCCTCACCCTCAACTCCGCCTCCCACCCTTGTCCAACAAAGACGTCGATGGATTCTTTTTGACCGACACCAGAAGACAATCGATCGATCGATTTGGTTGGTTTTGGGTCGGGGATATGCCGCTCAACATCCCGCGTGACCATGTACACCGTGCATGTTTTCTTGGCTCGTGGTGTCCCATGTGGAAGCCAGTGGCCGATTTTCGCTGTTCCGATTGCGGGAGTCGGAGATCTTTGTCTCCTCCTACTCGCCACCCACGTTGTGGCAACGTGGCAGGGGAATGCAGTCGCGCTGGACTTTGAAGGGTGTTTAGAAGGGTGTTTAAGAACGGCCGTGATCAATCGATTGATTGGCATTCCCCGTACGTGTCTCACTTTCCCCACTTGCGACTCCCATAGTTCGTGTTCATGGCTTGGAGCAGCTGTTGAAGAAAGATCACACGATGGATGGGGATACACGGTGCGTAATCGAGACAATGGTTCAGAGCCTCTTTATTCTAATATATATGCCACGGGCAAAGACAAGAAGACAAAACTACAACACGGGAAAAAGTGAATACAAAATACCGTCCATGGTGCCACGCTGCAAGCTCTCTCATAATAGGACTGGCAAAACGAAAACGAAAATAGTACAAAAAGCGATATGTGTACCGACAACAAGTTCTCAAGACTTCCTCTTGGGCTCCCGGAGGCGGTTTTGTTGCCTGCTCCCTCTCTTCGTAGAAGTTGGGTACATCTTCTTTATGATCTGCGCGAAGGGCAACCCGATGTCCCCACCACTCGTCAGGCATTCTTCTAGCCTCTCCTGGAACTCTTGATGGACTCTCCCCGTATCCCTCCGCTTGACTTCGGCCTGGTCCGGGGAAATGTTAAGGCACCCGGGAGGGGGATTCTTGCAGTGCCGTCGCAATGAGTCCCGACGGGCGAAGAAATCCCCGCACCTGTCGCAAAAGGAGATCTCAAGAGGATGGGCCTCCATGGCGTCGCAATGCCTCTTGAAATCTTCCCAATAGCTGAAGCACGCGCTGGGGCAGAGTCGGCATTTGAGCGCGGGCACCGCGCCACGTGCCCAATCGGCTGGTGTTGCTACCAGAAGAGCCTGGTGCCTATTGCTAAGCTTCCTCGTGATGTAGAAGAGCTTTCTGTCTGCCGCCGTCGCAAAGTTGTTGTCATTCACCTCCTGCTGCTCCTGCTGCTCTTGCACCATTCTGTCAGCGTGGTGCCACGTCGCTCCCTCTGCACTCCCCTCATTCCAAAGCGGTTTTCCCTGCGCAATTGTACCTATCAACTCCTGCTGGACATTTGGACCCTGCGGGAATTGATGGCAAACTCCTTGCGCAATCGGGGGCGCGAGCGTCTCCGCTCCGCGTCCCACCGCTTTGGATTTGGTGTCAACTTTCGCCAGGGTCCCAGTGGCAGGTCCTTGACCGGCCCTAATTGGGGACCCGCCTGCCTCCAAGACCCCAACTGTGGTAGCCATCTTCGTCTTGCCTTTCTTGCGCAGGCGTAGTTGATGGCTAGTACTAGCCTGCGCCGCTCCGTCATCGATTGCGTCATCCGCCCCATGACACCGTTTGCCGAGGACAGTCCCCGGCAACCAGAGCGAGTTGGGAGCGGATGCTGGCGCTGTACTAGGGACGGGCATGCATAGCCCGTACCCCGCTGACGGCCTGTAAGCCACCAGTGTTAGCGAAATGTATCAAATCTCCCCCACAAGTAAGACCTAGATCAGAGGAGGGCACGCACAACTGGTTCGGCAAGGAGAAGTCCAGGGGATCTGCACCATGTCCCGGTGCGATCCCACCCATCACGCTCCCGCCCTCGGTGAAGGAGGCCGGTGGCGGGCCAGAGGTTTGACCTGGCTCGAAAAGCCAGGCCAATTCAGAATACGAGGTGGGTGCCCACGTTCCATCGGGCACCGAAACCTGCTGGGATGCTGAAGGTGAGCAGCACTGGTACAATCTCATGACTCGCACTCACATTGTTTGGCGCAGGCGCCATCTCTGTAGAAGGGGCAAGTTCGGCCCATAAGCTGTCACTCGTCGGGGTTGCGACTGAGTCAGCTTCTGTAAGGGCTTTGTGATGCATTCAGACAGGGCCGTGGTAGAAGGGAGATTGCGACCTACGTGGGGTTGGCTGGAGCCAAGTAGCCTCAATGTTCTGTAATGCAACAACGTGAGACAATGGACTTGGTCCCTGATCAACTGACTAGACTGACGTTGGGGAAGGGCTGGTATGCCACTGTATCGGTGGCTTCGAGGTTCATGGGGGGAGCAACGCCGTTGTGCGGGTTCTCAGATTCAGATACTGGTCCCCAGTACCAGCTCAGGTCCTACGACGGAAAAATGTGAGTGGCTCTTCATCTTCCGGAGGAGATCGTAATAACCAGGGTGGGGCCGCCCAGACTCGAGTTGAACTGATACGTGGGTCGCGCATGACCCACGGATCCGGACTCTACAATCGTTTGGTTGTCCTTAGGTTTCTGTGGCAAGGAACAGGACCAGAGTACGTTGTCACTCGGAGCGGCAGTGTGGAAAGGATTCATGGTAAGCGCTGGCAGTTGGTTGGGGTATTGCTAGCAGTAGTGGAGTACTGGTATGGGGAAATGTAGGAATGTGGAACAAGGTGCGGACGAGCTTCTTAACTAAGGTCGGGCACCTCCACAACCACACTGACTCGGTGACGCCTGGACGTCGAGCCTTAGCCATGCTGTGCCTGCCTCATGTTCTTTCAGCGCTGAAATGTATCGACCTCCCACTTCCCTCCGATGTCCCCGGAGACCATGTGTCATAAAGTTGAGACCATTACCCTGTGTGTCTGATACTTTGAATGGGGGAAGGGCATTGTTGTGCTTCACTCAGCCGAATCTGTGTTTACCGACCAGGAACGAATCGTCCAAGCGTGTACCTGAGCCACCGTGGAGATCAGGGTGTGGCAGTGTGGGAAGCTCCACTGAACGAAGCCCCATTATGAACAACCCAACAGCCCACATAAACAGAATTTTTGCCAAGGGCTATGACACATTCAGTTGATCTGCATACGATCGATCTTGTGAAAGCGGACAGAACAAGTCGCGTACTTTTGGCACGCGTTTACACACCTCATTCTGAAGTCCTTTCATTCAGCCGAACCTGTGAAAGGGAGGGCAGACCGTCCACAGATTATCTTTCAGACGTCCCTTTTGCCGACCAGGAAAAAAGGTCCAAGCGTGCCCTTGAGCCACAACAGCGCAGACCAGGATGTGGCAGTGTCGGACACCCCCTTGAACGAAACCTCAAGGAAACAGCCCAAAACAGAATCTACGCCAACCGCTAACATGGGCAAATGGGCAAGTTCCTTTCAGCAAGCCTGATGGTGAAGACGTGGCG
>QLOT01003586.1:0-17285 GCA_003313875.1 Russula aff. compacta | reverse complement strand
TTTCGACTAATAGAATAGAATAGCTACTGGGGAGGTGAAAAAAAAGGGGGGGAGGCAGGGGTTTGTCACGGTAGTAAAAAAAGCATCATTCGTGTTTGGTGGCAAGTGGTGGGTGGTAGGTGGTGTAAATATGGTGGCGCATGCCGCCCGAGAAGAGAGGGAGACAGAGAGAGAGAGAGAGAGAGATAACAGCATCGGTCATATGATGGATAACAGAAAAGAGAAAAAAAAGTCGGAGGAACGAGCGCCCGTAAATCGGTGGGATCGGGTGCCCGCCAAGCTTGAAGCTAGGCCAGCACGAGTCAATGTAGAGAAGGGATAGCGAGAGTGGAAGATAGTAATTGGGGAAGGGGAGGGAGGGAATGGCTTTGAGACGACAAAATGTGATACGTCGTGCTAAATTGCATAGGTGATTCGCGCGCAACCGCGCACCCTTGGTGTGTGTTACTGAAATGAAAGAAGATAAAAGGCGTGGGAGGGGAATGACGGGAATTAAGGTATCAAAAGAGATTTTTTCCCATCTCCGGGATGATACTGCTTTGTCCGGGTTCGACGACTAGGTAGCGGGTAGCAAGTAATAGGCAAGGCAAGGCAAGGCAAAGGGCAGGGTACGAGAGAGAGGGAGAGAGCGACAGATGAAAAGATGAAAAACAAACGGAGTCCCCAGTCGTGGAGCAGTAAAGCGGGGCGGCCGCTTTTTGCGTACGTCTTTGCTCTAGTCCTCCTCTTCCTCCTCGACCACATTGTGCAATGGCGCACCGTGCACGTACCGATACGGACTTTCTCGTCCATGATTAAATTCAAAATTGACCGGTTCGGCGTACTCGAGGCTCACCCCCTCCAGCTCATCCATCACATCCTCCAGCTCCTGCCCCACCAATGGGACGCCATCAGGAGGAGGAAGAGACAGGACGGGCAGCGGCGGCTCAGGTGGAGGCGGCGGCAGGGGCGTGGATTCCTTCGTGGCCTCTAGCGTCGTTGGTTGTTCCTCGGGCTGAGATTGTGCGGAGGCGGCCGTGGCAGCAGCGGGAGACTTACTCGGCGAGCCCTTGCTAGTCGACTGGCGCTCCTTCTCACGATACATCTCGATGAGTGAGCTCGCCTTGGGGCCGGGCTTTCCGGATAGCCTGTCGCGCACCTCCTGCTGCCGCTGTAGATCGCGTGGAGAATACGTTGGTGTTGGCGGACTCGGGGTCGCCACCGGAACCGGAGCTGGTACAGGTAAAAGGGAAGGGAAAGACGGACGGGTGCTGGGCTCGGGTTGTCGCTGTTGCTGCTGCTGCTGCTGCTGTTGTTGTTGTGGACGTTCCGTTGCAAATTTGAGCTGGTCGGGGTTTGGCGAGGCGGGTGGTGTGCTGTCGGACGAATAGACGCTCTCGGTGACGTCACTCCGGCGGGGCGCATGGTCCTGAATCTCTCCTCCAAATCCTCCCGCGGCGGCAGTTGCAAAATGGTCGAGGTCCACGTCTGCGCCAGCACCCATGCGTATTGGGGATGGGCGACGATCCGGATGCAAATCAAAGTATCCCACTCGCCGTTGTGGACGCGGCGGCGGCGGCGGTTGTGCCACCACCTCCGGCACCTCATCGGGCTCCGTCAGGGTCAGGTCCACGCTCCCTGGGATGGTGGGCGCGTATACCTCTTCGAGGGGTGATCCGCGGCTGTCGAGCATCGAACGGTGTGGGACATTCATCGGCTCGATGTCCACGCTCTCACCATCAAAATGAGGGGAAGGGCCACGGATAGCCGCCAGCACCTCCGCCACCTCCTGGCTAGCAACCTCCGGGTCCTGACGGCTGACGTTACGTGGTCGAGGACCGCCAGGGCGACGAATCTCGGCGTCCTGATTCGCGGCGCGGCGCGAGTGGCTGGCGACTAGTATGTCCACCCACGCATCATCCTTGGAACGGCGGCGCTCCTCTTTCGTCATCTTGCGCGAGCTGGCGTTCAGGCTGTTCAGTTCATCGTCGCTATAGCTGGCCAGACGAGTCTCGAAATCGATGTCTTGCGCCTCTGAGGGAGTCAAGCCAGACGTGCGCGCATTCGGGGTCAGTGGCAGCCGGAAACGCCGCTTAGTTGCAACCACCGGGGTGGAAGGTGCAAGGGGAGTTTCCTCCCGCGGGGGCACGAACAGGGGAGACGATATATCCTCTGAACGAGTATGATTCGATGCTGGGTCCCCATGCGCTCCATTCTGTGAATGTTTCACGTCCCGCTTTACGGGCCCATCGCGACCTAGCGAGATGATTTTCGTAGAGCTATTGTTGCCACGAAGAAGACCCTCAAACTCGGCTTCCCGGGAATTGAGGCTCCTCGGCACATGCCCCACGACGTAGGGACGTCCATTGAGCGTGGCTGCTTGCTTCCATTGCTTGGTCTTGCCTGGTGAGAAGAAAGAAGCCAACGTCCTTTTGTTTTGGACACCCGCAGACAGCTGCTGGCGGTATTCGAGCGGCACAAACTCCTCGAAAAGGAAGACGGTGGAGGAAGTGCGCGGGTCCGTGCCACCAGAAACGGTTGCCCTTGTTAAGGGGAGGGACTTGAATTCTATCTGCGGAGGCAAAAGACGTTAAGGCGGGGATCACGAAAACCCCTGGAGACTGGCACTCACCAAAGCCCAATTACACTCTCGGTCGGCGACCTCCCGTTCAATGTCCATCCATCCCCCGCCATACAACAAATCACAGAAGACGTCGAGGAACGCTTCCTCGATGATCACCTCCTGGCCCATAACGGGTTCCGTGTCCCATCCGAACGGTGGGAGAGATTTCTGCGTCTTTTTCAACTTGCGCGTGATATCGGCCTGCTGCTCCGGCCACGTCGAGATTGAATTTATGAGGGGTGTACTGAATTGAAGTGTCGCGCTGAGTGGCGCATCCGTCCGCGTGAAGCCACTGGTCGAGAAGTCCGTCCAAGTCAGCGTCGTTCGCTTTGACGCTCGGGACTGTGACGCGGCACGGTGCATGGGTGAATGTGTGAATACGAGAGGTGGGGAACGTGACGTACCGTCCGAGCACTTTCCGTGAGGTCAAATTGCAGCTTCTTCTCACCTGATTCCAAGCCTCCGAAGCCCATCGATTCAAACTCGCCCCACTTGAGGTCCGTCAAACTTCGGAATCGCTCTTCTCCCGCGATTGCAGGCTTTCCGAGGCCAAAGTAGTCCGTCGGGCTGTCTCCGAGGGTGGATACCGTGGTTGACGACGCGATGGATGCATTCGACGAGGCAATGCCCGTGTGTGGATGGAAGTTAGGGGGAAGGTCCATGCGCTTCTTGAAGCTATCTGCAAAACGCGGCGACAGCTTGAGTGTGGGTGGAGCAACCCGCTCCCAATCACGGGATTGTGCAAATGGGTTTGGGGCGTGTGTGACACCGCTCGGGGGTCGAGAAGCCCAACTGGCCGCACACTTGACAAGATCGGGAGTATACATGCGGACGTTCCGCCTTACACTGACGACGCGTACCGTGCGGGCGCCACGACGGGGTTGGAGTCTATCATGCTTCCTCGAGCGAGTGGATGGTTCTGGGAGCATGGCAGGGTAACCGCGAATCCAATCTTTCAAGCGTGTAGGTACGCCAAGAGAGGCAGCGCTACCAGGTCCGCCGAACGAACCAGATGACTCGTTGCATGGTGCGTCTTGCCAGCGAACAAAGGCGAGCAGGACATGCTCCATTGCGTTGGTGGCACGGAGATATTGGAGGTATGTGTGGTGGAAAGGTAGCGCGGCGGGGCCAAGCCCAAAAAGTATAGGGCCGAAAAGAGGGGAGAGGGTGGGAGGAGTGTGCCCTGACGATGAAGAGTGGGCTGTGAGGCGGGCGAGGAGAGAGAGGACATCGATGATAATGAGGGGAAGAGGCTGCTGTAAGGGTGCGACGAGCGCTTCGAAATGGGTCGCTGGATAGTCTTGGGCTATAAACGGGAATCAACATTTGTGAGTATATATATAAACGAGGAAGAGGGAGGACACGGGCTTACCAACTTCGGCTTCGCTCCATTCGACGTACATGTCCCAGGAGATGAGCCCATGAACGGCATTTCCCCCATAGACACGCATAACACGGGCGAGACCCCAACGGAGACACATAGCGAGCTCTGGCGGGGCGGCAAAGCGGGCCTCTTCGCGCCATGTGCGTTCGGCGTCCGGCGCGGGGAACGATACACAAGTACGAAGGAAAGCTTGGACGAGGCGACGAACGCCGGAAGAGTTGATGTCGAGGGCGAGACTGGAAAAGAGGAATGGAGTAGTGAGTCCCCGTGTGCCGAGCTCCTCGCAGACGGTCTGGACGAGACGGTGGACCTCGTCAGGGCCGAGGGACACGTGGTGGTAATAGGAAAGGTAGCCGTAGTCTTGCTCGCGCTGGTGGTGCCCTGTGGGTGCCGATTGTTAGTAAAGGTGCGCTGTCTGGAGTGGTGAGGCGCCGAGGCCGTGCTCGATGGGCGAGAAGCGACACTGGTGACACACAGCATTGGCGATCGCCAAAAAAGCAGAGGGGCAGATCCCACGGGGCGGCAAATGCGAAAGCCACATGTAATGGCGCTTAGGAAAGACGTGATGGAGAGAGATAATACGGACCGTGTTCTGAACTAGACGGACTTGCGAGGTGGTCGCCGCCTGGTGGATCGAGGTTGAGGGGGAAAAAGCTGCCGTCGGGGATGATGGGTTCCTCTTCTGCGAGAATGGGTCCGGGTGCCCTGCCCTTGGCCGCACTCAGGGTACGGGTGCGGGTCTTTTCGACATTCTTATCCTTCTTTGCAGGGATGGTAGCGGGGCCTCCTCTGGCAGAAGCTCGGCTGGACACGCGGCCAAACTCATCTGAAGCTTCTGTGCTTTGTCTCTGTGACTTGAGAGGGGTAGAAGTTGTGCGGGAACGAGAGAATAAGCTGGGCATGGAGGGAGGGGACCCAACGACGGACTGGTCAAGAGCAAAAAGGAAAGGGCGAGGCGAGGTGAGAGGCGAGGCCACGACCACACAAGTCAGCTGTGCCTTGACTAAGCAGTCAGCAACACCCGCCGGTACGCTTTTATTTATTTTTTGATGATAAAAGACGACGCCCAGCTGTTGATCCTCTTCTCCTTCAACCCTTCTCGCCGCTGTCTGCCTGCCACTTTCGTCACAAATATTGCCACGTTTTGAACCATAAACACCCGGCATTGCGGATTCATCCATTTTCAGTTCCCCAATTCCCAGCTCTCTTTCTGGCCTTCTTTCGTGCTTATACTCCGGTGTTCCACACTAGTACATATACTCACTTGGCCGTCCAACGATGCTTGAATCAGGAACAAATGAGCAGGCCTGTCGCACACATAGCCATCTCCACAGCATCAATCACCTTGTCAATAAATGCCTGCTGTATCACGCCGCTCAGGCACCCAATTGGGCCATCCCTGGTTATCAGCTCAAGTGCCGTGATGGCAGACATCAAAGTCGACGTCAATGCAAGGCGCAAGTCCCGACCACGTGTCTGATAAGTGGGCACACGCGAGAGCACGGAAGCGCCGGCTGACCTTCGCGTCGCGATGGCTACACAAATATATGCGATGCATCCACACAATCCTCGGCTCCTCTCGGACATTATGACATGACGCAATTCTCCCCAACTCTCATTCCATCATGATTTTTTGGGAAGGAATCAAGTGGATCGTCACTCCCCAACTTCGGGTGATCGTCGATCTTTGGATTCCGTCATGGAAATGGAAAAACGATCGATTGCGTTCCCCTGGCTTTGCGCAGCCTTTCCCTGGCTGTGTTTGTGCCAACGCATCCAAGGTAACCCTGACACCGACAGCATGAAGAAAGAAGATAATGATGCCAATCCCCTATCAACGTTGTCTTGGCTTAATGAAAGCATGACGACCCATGGGCTTTCTTTCCCTTAAGGCTTTGGTTCGGTAGTATCGTCACACGTGACAATAGTACAGTAATATAGGTCAGTGGCTCCTTCATGGGAAACGCGCTGAGAATACGCCCAACTCGATCTCCGATATCGGCGCTCGGATACTGTGCTGAACGTTTTCGACGTGCACACCGATGATCACATTTGGAACATGTGAATGAATTAGGAGAATGGCTGGTCGTGGTGATCGATCGATGAAGGCGAAGGCGTTACATCCTACGTAAGATTTTCGAATTTGATCTGAATTCGATCTGACATACATCTCTCTGGCTAACCTCACTCAACGTTGTTTCGAGTGCGTCAATTTCCGCTAGTCTGCATGCATGTTGCATAACCTAGACGTCCAAATTTAGCAGTGCCAGTGACATTCATTACCCAGTAGGGGATGGGTCCGACAACGAGATCGGCGGCGAAGCGTGCCTTTCAAAACTTGTCTTGGATCCATTCGTTCAGACATGACAGACTCAGTTTCCTCTTTCCTTGAATGGTCACAACTCCCACGACAATAATGAATGATCACCGCTGGGCACAACGTCATTTTAATTATCATCATCATTTATAGGACAGATGCCCCCCCGCAAGGGTCGTTTTCTTGGATCAAACAAAATGGATTGTCAAGTTCATGGAAAATGGCTTGATAAATCAACGCAACACAGCCCCCGGCTCTTATTCCCAGGTCCCAGCATGCTTCTCGCAGGTATCCGCCCTTTTCCGTTCTCCCTTCAAATTCAACTTTAAGTCCAATGCTAAATATCTTTCTTTTTGGAGAACCACCCATGTGTCAAAAATCGTATGCTTCCCTTGAAGTTCCTTCCTCATTCTGACCTTTCCCTGACAACCGTAACGCCGCTTTATCATATGACGATGATGATTCCAGGTCACACCACTAAAACATCCGCGCAAAGGAATGCCCAATTCGATCGGGACACGGGTTCCGACGTCCCTGACGACAACGGTACAACCCCCCTCCAATCCTATGTTCATGTGTATCATCGCTTCGATCTCTCCAGATCAGCCGTTCGAGTGTATATCAGATGCAGATGACATGTCCGTCGAATTGCAACCACAACCATAAAGTGCGACCGTTTCGTTTCGACTCTCGATCCTCGTCTACCCGCTTCGCACGCTGTCGTCGTACATAGCGCGATGATAACATGATAAGATCCCGTCAAGGTCAATATCAAGTCCGGTGCCTAGATACTCATATGGGTAGGTTGTTCGTATTCACCGGAAGAAAATGAGCTATTGTGTTCCAATTGGTCATACTGTAGGTCGAATGAAGCATGGTGCCATTTTTGTCTCCGCGAGACCGTCTGGGCTTGGGTGGGGCTGAACAGCAACACTCACAGAACATCTGTAGAAGTGAAAGCTATGCAAGGACGGATCTGCCAGTTTTATCAGACGTTTAATGCGATCGGAACTTTGCTTACATGGGACACCAAGGCGAATAAAGTACTCCGCCGCCATATTTAACACAGGGGTCGTAGTTGACGCTTTCTGGATTTAGACCTTGAAACAAACCCTCAAAGTCTTTTCTACCGACTCAATGTTTTCCCCTGCAGATTTTTTTGATGCGGCAAATGAAAATGAGATTAAGTGACAATGATTTCGTGATCTCCTTCAGTTTTCGGTCACAACTTCCGAGCTGGTCCCAGAACTGATTCAACACCTCGCCACCGAATTTTTGGGGATTCCAGGATCAAGTAGTACAAGAGCTTAGTGGCGAGATGCTCACCAAATAATTTCTCTGGTTTTTGTGTTCGTTTCGTATCATTCCAGTTCCACAGATTCAGGAATTATGCTCAGAGTTGGTCCATTCCGCCACGAGAGAGAACTACGGTACTGGCCAACGAGTTCGCGCGCCGCGCAAAAGTAGCGCGCGAGTTGGACAAGATCAGTTTCGAGGAATGCGTGTGAACCAACTCAAGACTACTGTATTTCGAACGAGAGAGGAGAATCTTTGTTGTTGACAGCGTTCACCGCGGACAGGCGAGAGCGCGGAGCGAGAGTATAGTGAACAACTGGGTGAAAACGAGGGGATGAATACTGATATCCTTTGACTGTTCGCTAGATAGGAGCTAGGGATCTTATTAAAGGGACGCGAGAATGTAACGGGAGTCCGAAGCACGTAGGTAACGCTATAATCAGGGATTAACAAGTAATACGCCGACGCCGCTAGATGTCGGAGAACATTGTACGCCGCCGCTCCTCCTCAAGCCTCAAGTCCCACAAAATCTCGAGATGAAGAGGCGGATACGGGACGTGTCGCAAGGTAACGACGCAGTAAAAAATGACCAGAGTACGCCATATATCGCGTATCGCGCCGCCATCAGGAAAACCCCAAAAAACTTAACTGTCTTACAGCCTTTAAAAATGGTCGCTTAAGCTAGTTAAGTATGATTTAAAACGTAATTTAAGTTGAAAATAAGACCATTCATTTCTTTAAATCGCTTAAAATAAAATTTAAGGGATTTAAGGTGATCTAAGTTAAGTTAAGTTTTTTTGGGTTTTCATGAGCCCGCGTGTGCCGTGTTTCCGTACCGTATCCGCACCACCATACATGTCAAATTGTTTGCCCACGGGGCAGTGCACCGCATCGTGTTCACACGCACTGTCACTACCACCTCACCCACAAAGCGAACCTGTGAGCTTTGGGACTTGGGGCTATGCAACGGGAAAAGATGATCCAGCACGAAAGGGATGCGGCACTGTATATGGATCCATTTGCTTCGCGCAGCAATTCTGCTGCTTCCTTTCCGCCGGCCCTTGGTATCGCTCTCAACCTCAACCCGATACACCCCTCCCTCAGTACTGCGCACAATGGGCTTCCGTGCGCTATCTGCATCTGTATGAGAAGTAAAAAGGGAAACAAATCTTGTCGGTCACACGAACGTTGTTTCCCCAGGTCGTCACGTGCCACGAAGCAACCGTATTTTGCAGTACAGTTGCTGTACTGGGTGTCTACTCACCCTCCTCATTTTTCGACCTCTAAGAATCAAGCATAGAGGAGATTTGTGGACTCTGTTCTCAGCATCGACAAGTAGCCGTGCGGCCTACCACCAGCGCTATCTTTGCTGGCGTCCTGCTGCCCTAATTGGGGCGCGCATGTACATTCAGAGTCTGAAGTCCCCTGGCCACAAACCCTAGCTCAGCTCAGCCTGGAAATCGGCCTCCACGTCCAGTGCTCAAGTAGCATTCAAATAAAGTCCAACTCTGTCCCTCTTGTTGTCGTCCAGTCTAGTGATACTGATAGGAAGGAAGTCCAGCTATCGTCGTCTCAGGCGCTCACCTCTACGTCTGCAATTGAGCAGTCGCCGTGCCCGAATTTTGAGACGTGGTTTGACTAACACTCCCTCCAGAATTATCTACTTGTGCACCACGCTCGAATAGTCGTAACTATCGATGAAACACCAGCATATCAAAGGCCTTCTTTCCCGAGGTCGCGTGGTAGCAAAATATTCTGCTGTTTCCCCGATTATCATCGTGAAGGGACGGACACAAGGTGTAGTGACAAATGCCCAGGGACAACATATATGTCAATCTCGTGCCGAGGCGTGGTACATCAATGCAGATTCGGATGGCGAACGGAACACCAGCGACGTCCAGGGACCTGCTCACGTGGGAGACAAAAATCCTGGACTGAGTCGAGCCCATCCGTGGTGGGGCCTTGCGCAGGAGGGGAAAGGATCTAGGTGCAGAGGCGCACTCGCCGACTTGCCCAAGCAGATGGGAGAGACTTGATAATCAACTTGCAAGTCAGAAGTGTCAACTCGCAGTATGTACTTTTCAACCTTCCGTGGTCCCACCCACTTACGCACCATATTCCCCTCTCCAGTTGGCACCGTGCCTTCGAGCCAAATTACACCGTCGTATATTTCGAACAAAGCATCACTGATTAAAGTCTTTGACTTGGCCGCCTTGAAAGATGCATTTGGACTGATGCCTGCTCCGGCCATGGCTGAGACCTTGCACCAGTGACCGTGGAAGGTGGAAGGGATAGAAACCAGGTAATGCTGCCGAGTGTGTCAGCACCCGCCAAGACGGAAGTCAGACCGTCGCATCCAGATGCAGAACCCAATTCACAGCGCCGACAACCTATATAGGGTAGGGAGAAGGGCGGTGTGGGGATGGGGGGGTGGGTCCCAAAAATACCAGCTAGGCGAAGTTGTGGTGGTGCGCTGTCAGGATGGCATGCCGAGTCATCACAAACACACACACCCAGTGTGGGCGCCGCCACTAAAAGAAGTTCCACCATTGATGCACAACGACGGCGATGAATTGAATCGTACATAGCCCACAAAAGACGACTTTGTATTGGGAAAAGATGGGCAGGGAACGGGCACAGCAGTCAGGCTCCCCAAGCCATAGCTATCGTATTGCCATCAGGCATCGAGTAGAACAAGGGATGAAATAGTAAGAGTGGGGGGAACGACAAGACAATGGGCGATTCCGGGCACCCGATTCAAGGGATGTATGTCAGCGAGGGTGCATGGCTGGCCTCTAATTGTACCATGGGATGCAAGGCCGCAAGATAAAGATGACCCGAGATTTCTACTTGTATCCGGGATTGATGAACAGACACTCTTCGGTCACCTGGCCCGCCAGTAGGCTCGAAACGAGGGTGCTGACCAAGCTGAGCAAGGAAAAAACAAACCGATTACTAATAAGACTCCGAAAATGATGCCCGGCCCGTGACTGCGTGATCTCGCTTCAGTCAGTTGCTTCAGTTGCTCAGTCTTCAGTTGATTTACAAAAACACCAGCACTTTTTACGAGCGCTTCCTTGATACAGTGAAAGCTCTCTTAAGTCATACCCCTTTTCCAGGTAGCCATAGCGGAGGCATGAGTAATGAGGAGCCATAAATTTTAGAAAAGTGTTGAAAATAGTCTCAAGAATGTCTCAAAATAATATGGAGGATGCCCTTGTCCTCCATCAACCTAGGCTGTCCAAAAAGTGGGTGTGACTTACTTTGACTGTACTCCCAAGTGCTTGATTGCCTTTTCCCTGTTATTAAACGTTCTCTCCGAGGAATGAAGGGTCTGTGCCACGCGTCGAAGTTCTGATGAGCTATGCATGCCTCCGACGGACTTGAATGTGACTCTCACTGTACTGGCAGCCGCATCATCGAATCCTAGGGCATCCGACCGCCATGGCCGCCTCTCAGAGTCTCACCTGTATGCGTATCCTTACACCTTTGATCATATGAAGACCATGCGAATCTAGACTGGGGATGATTATCAAAATCCCTCAGAGTTTTTTTACACTGCGCGTGGGCCAGGACACAGTCACCTTGACGACGAATGACCGAATGACCGAGCAGCCAAGTGGAAAGCTTTCCCAGCCTGAGGATTCTCGTGCTCTCCTTGGATATGTCGCTAAATCTGTAAAGGTGATTTAAATGAGTCTGCTTTAGCGGCGCTAATGTCCATGGCCGGTAGGCCATGCACAGTTCTGCACGTCGTCCTGTGCTTGTGCCCGTGCCCGAGTCCTCACCTCTTCCAGGTGACGTGTAGGCCTGGCTGGGGTCAGAATCGCCTACGCGGCCATCGCCCCCAATGGAAGGGCAAAGCGAACGACTATGCCTCGCAAACTCACTCGTTCGTATCTGCTTCAACTCACCCACCCTAGAGTCTGCCCCTATTCAAGCACCCTCAGAGGTTACTCGAGTTCGAGAGCTTTGACGAGCTAGGGTTTCTTGCATGAAGCGCGGCAGTGAATGCTACCCCTCCAGCCCTGGGGGAAAAAAGGAAGAGAGAAGAGAGAGTAGGGCCAAGACGAGGATGTTGGCACACCCTCGTACACCCTCTCTCTATCTCCTCTCCCCTGTGCTGATCTTTTTTTTTTGTTCTTGAGGTGATCCTGTCTTTGTAGGATGTTGGCTATTCAGGGCTACACACCGGACGGCCGGGATGAGCTGTGATCAGCTATATCTTATTGTTTGTGTCGTGGAAGCGCCAGTGATGGAGGAACGTGGGCCGGTAAACAATGGTGTTCAACTGTGGTCGGGTACATTCGCACGCAGTTGAATCTTGACACTCTAGCGCTTGCTACCTCTCGTGATTAGGGGCAAATACTCCACTTGTGCTGCTGCTCCTGCATTGCACCACTGGTCCGGCACGTGCACGCCCAGGCCATTATCAACCCACTAGCAGAGATCCTTTGGGCGCACCTTGGATCAGAATAAAATCATGTGCGTTCTCATAAATTGGCAAGTAAATACTAAACATGTAGCTGGCATGAGGGGATCCCGTGCGCTCTGTTTAATTGTCCTCTGTGGAGAGAATAACGTGGTTTCAAAATGGTGGAATATGGCGACGGGAGGTTACTGTACGTGCGCTATGTCACGTACTGTATTTGCTTTAAGGAGTCGTGAACTCTGATGAGAAATGCTATTACAGTTTTGACACGCCACGAACGTACCTGACGCGTGCCTGACGACCCCGGCGCTTGGGAAGAACACTGGCTCACGGCTGACACGGCGAGCGTCAGTGTACAGTACTCGCACTTATTGTTCGGGTGGGCACCTTGTCAATTTGGCTATCTCGGCGCCCTAATAACTGCCTGACGTTTCGTATTTTCTCAATTGTCTTTGGTACGAGAAACGAAGCCTACATGTGATCTTCGTCGGTCTGTCCGTTCGTTCGTTCGTTCGTTTCGTCCAGTTTCACCTATCATGCACTGCATGCCACATCCGGGATTTCGTTGAGATTGAACTTGCGCAAAATGTATAAAAGAAGAGTGCGCGAGCATCATCCATCACCATCCAAACCACCCAATAAACCTCACTGCCCTCTCACACCCTCACATCTAAATTACACGCTCATCAAATGGATTCCTTCGTCACCTTCTTCACCGTCTCCTCCGCCTCCTCCGCCCCCGAGTCCGAGCCGGCCACTTCGACTCCCGTCGATGCGACTTCGGGCAACGGTTGGGGAAACTGCACCATTGCGTAGACGGTTACTGACTATCACGAGCGATGCTCTCCCTGACTCCTTTCTGATGACATCCTGTAAGTTTTCTTTTGGCCGAGGTGATCTGCCACAGTCTTTTTTCTAATCCTTGCACCTACAGCCCACAACACTCACACTCACACCCACAAACCCCTCATCTTCTCCCCTCAAATACTTCGTTTCGTTCACTCCGTGTTGCTCACCTCCGCCTCGGGTGCGGAGATTTAATGACCAACACACATTTCATTTGTATTCGTAATTTCTGTTTGTACTACCATCAAACCACCTGTGATTTCTTTTCGCACCCTTTTTTCTTTTTTTGGGAATAGGTGGATCTAGTATAGCCGTATGGTTAATGTCTTGCAATCTGTAATGGTAGACACATTCTTCTTGTTGTTAGCACGATTCTTAACACGTTCACGGCACACTTACGGACTGGCGAGGCCCAATCATTACAAATAAGGTATGATGATAAATCTGCGTCACGGTATAATCTTAAGCCACTCATCATTACGGCTTCTCCATATCGAGTGGTTTTACCCATCGATAAAGCATCATCATATCATGGGACCTGGGACCTTCCCTCCAGGTCGCATGGTGGAAAAATATTCTGTTTTATTTATCATCGTGCATGGGAGGGCACAGGGTGTCGTGACAAAGACTCGGGGACAACTTCTCCCGTGGCAACTCGTAGTACATAGATCCAGGTCCTGCCTGTGGAGGCGAACGGAAAACGGAACGCCAACAATTTCGCTCATGGACATGGGGACCTGCTCACGTGGGAGACTAAATCCTCGACATTCATTGAGTTGAGCACATCCGTGGTGGGGCCTCCGGCAGGAGGGGAAACGATCTCCTTGGAGCACAGGCAAATCAACTTGCCAGCGTGCTAGGCTTGCACCTTAGTTCCCCTCTGTTTGCAAACATATTCCCGGAAGGACCCCCCCTTGGCCAGTTGCACACTGCAGTGGAAAGCGGACACCTCGAATTAACTTGCGTGGGTGTGGCCAACGTCTTGGTCAGAAACTAGGAAGTATCTGCAAGGCCTCGATATTGGCGGAACCTTTGTTCCCAACGCGAGACGATAGGTAGTCAAGCCGCATGACTATTAGACGTAAGCCGCATATCCAGGTAGGTACAGTAGTTGTTGTTTTTTATTTTGTACCAGATCTGCAGCATCCGGATGTTTTCAGAAAAACGACAAAGCGTGACAGACTTCTAACTGCATGCAGGCCCATCAAACCGTGGGAAAAACAATAGCAGGAAAGGTCCAAATCTGGATCCGATGATCGGCAAGCGCCGAAGGTGACGATCCCAGCAGACCCAGCTCAGTTCCCGCCTGTAGTCCCACCCGCTTACCACTATTCCCTTCTCTGGTTGGCAGCCATGTCTCCAAGCCGATTTACACTGTCGTATATGTGGAAGGGCTCCCACAGGAGCGAAGTGATGATCAACTACCGCTATGCAGATGTCACCAGTTTTATGATCATAAGTCCTTGACTTGGCTTCCTGGTTCCCGGAGGGATCTGTTGGAGCTGATACTTGCCCCGGCCATGGCTGATACCTTGCGTTGCCTGGCATCCAGATTCCGAACGTCAATTCACAGCGCTGGAAACTCATATAGGGCGGTTAGGGGGAAGAGTGGAGTGGTGGTGGGCCCACAGAAGACAACTTAGTATTCGGAAAGGATGGATAAGGAGCCAGCACAGTACTCAGGCTCTCCAAGGCATAACTACCGCGATGCCATTAGGCATCGAGTAGGACAGGGGGATAAAATAGTAAGAGATAAGGGGCACAACAAGAACTAGGCCCAGATGTGTGCCAGCAAGGGTGCAGGTCGTGCAGGTCGTGCAGGTACCCTAGTATCACAGGTCGCATGCAATGTACAGATTTCTACTTTTACTGGTGTTCGGGCTTGATGAAGAGTCAATTACAGTAGTCCTGGCTGTCGAGAGTATGCCGGTTTACGCTAGCGTCGTTACCAGGGGATAATCTGACGCAGGAAATTGGGCGCAGGGAGATGTCATTGTGACTCTGACAACTGACGAGCACAAGAGAAAACCGATTACCGGATTACCGATTACAAAGCCTCCGAGGTGTTCGTGACTTGCACGACTGTCCGCAGTTGTCGTCCCTGATACTCCCACCGATAAACCTAGTCAAGTCTACCGTCAAGTACAGAGAACCGCCGCTGGCCGGCGCTTTTTCAAGTGCTCAATTGTTTTCCCTTCCCCTCATGATCAAACGTTCTCTCTGAGGAATGAAGGACTTGCGCCACGTGTCGAAGTTCTGTCCTGATGAGGTGTGTATGTCTCTGACGGGTTTGAATGTGGCTCTCACTGCAGCCGCATATCGAATTCTAGGCATCCGACCACCCATGGCCGCCTCTCAGAGTCTCACCTGTATCCGTATCCTCACACCTTTTGATCATACAGTACGAAGGACAGTGCGAAACCCATCATGATTATCAAATTCCCTCGGTTATGTTACACTGCGCGCGCCAGGGCACAAACACCCTGACAACGGACGACCGAGCGGCCAGTCGGAAAAACCTTCCTCGGTTTCTCATGTTCTCCTTGGAACCGCAAATTTGTAAAAGGTGATTATAATAAGCCGACTTTAGTGGCGCTAATGTCCATGGCCTGTGTATCATGCGCAGCGCTGCACGTCGTATTGTGTCTGCACCTTTAGCAGGTGTCGTACATCCCTGAGCGCGATGGGGATCGTCTACGTGACAAACGCCCCCAAAGCGAATGACTTTTGACGATCACAGGTCCCAACCTCGGCATATTACATGGAACGGCTTCGCACGGGAACTCATTCTTTCGTTTCTGCCTCGACTCCAGGGTCTGCTGAAATTCAAGCTCCCTCGGCGGTTACTAAAGTTCGAGAGCTTCGACTGGCTAGGGTCTCTTGCATGAGGCACGGTAGTAAATGCTACCGTGACAGCCCCGAAGAAATAGAGAAGAGAGTAGATCACTGACATTTACTCTTCTCTCTTTTTTCTTCGGGGCAATGCCGAGACGAGAACGTTGGCACACCCTTACGCACACCAACCCTAATCTCCTCTCCTCTGTACTGGTCTTTTTTTGTTCTTAATATGGTTCTGTCTTTGTGTGTATTGGCCATTCAGGGCTCCATACTGGACGGCCGGGATCAGCCTATGTCGTAGAACCGCCAGTGAAGAAGGAACGTGGGCCGGTGCAGAAAACAATGGTGTTCAACTGCGGTTAGGTACACTCGCATGCTGTTGAGCTGACTGACACCCTAGCGATTGCCAACTCTCGTGGTTAGAGGGAATACTCTCCTTGGGCTACTCCTCTTGCCTTGCACCAATGGACTGACACATTCAAATCCCGGCCTATTATCAATGCACATACTGACAGAGAGGATCCCCTGACCCCCTCCTTAGACCAGCAACAGAGATATGCAAAACCATCCTGCGTTACTCAGATATTAGTAAGTAAAGAGGTAGCTGTCATCTGGGAGTATTCCGTGCGCTCTGTTCAATTGTCCACTAGACACAGTTGCCAAATGGTCGACATCCGCAGGCCGTGCATGGGACCGTGGAAAGTGACGAATACGGCGATGGGAGGTAACAGTATGTACGGTATGTTACGTCGTTGCTGTACTGTTAGTGCGCCGTGAACTCTAACAACAAATGCTACAGTATTACACTATTGATCGCGACACGCCACCCAAACGTACCTGAAGCGTGCCTGAAGGTACTTGTTCTTTCACTTTGGCCGGCGCTCGGGGAGAACAGTGGCTCACGGCAAGTGTCCGTGCACTCGCACCTATTGTCCCTGGTGAGCACGTTGTCAGTTTGGCTATCTCACCGCCATAATAACTGCCTTGCGTTTCGCATTGTCATTGGTACGAGAAACGAAGCCCCCCCCCATGTGATCCTCGTCTGCCTGTCGGTCCCGTCGTTTGTTTTCTTACAGTTCTCACCTATCATACACCGCATGTCACGTCTTGGATTTCGTCGAGGTTGAACTTGCGCAAAATGTATAAAAGAAGAGTGCTAGAGCATCATCTACCGCCATCCAGAGCAGTACAGCTTCCTTGCGTTGCATCACTCAACAAACTACTCACACCCTCAACTCTAAATTACACACGCACACCAAATGGATTCCTTCGTCTCATTCTTCACTACCTCCACCGTCTCCACCGTCCCCGAGTCCGAGCCGGCCCCCTCGACCCCCATCGATGCCAGTTGGGGAAACGGTTGGGGAAACTGCATCATCGCGTAGACGGTGTTTGATCCCCTCCCCCCCCCCCGAGTCCATTCTAATGACCTCCTCCTGTACGTTTTCGTTAGGCCGAGGATCTGTCACAGTCTTTTTCTAATCCTTGCACCTTCAGCCCACCACAACACAACCACACTCATCCACATACACACACAAACCTCTCATTCTCCCTGCTCAAGCGTTTTGTT
>QLOT01003581.1:0-18273 GCA_003313875.1 Russula aff. compacta | reverse complement strand
TTCTAAAGCGACTTGGAGCCAACGCGACTCCTCACTGCTATATCCAGAAACCCCAGTTCCTTATTAGGAACTTATTGTCATTCCGACACCAACTCCGCTTAGAATTCACCTGTGTTAATTCTAAGCCCCATCCGAGCAAGGAAATCCTCTTGGACTTGAAGCCTCCAAGTGACCTTGTCTTTAGCGTTCTCTTAACTGGGACTATTGACGTTATAGAGAAGTTGCGACAGATAGCAACACGTGGTATTAATTAGATCACTAGGCGATCGTCCACACTTCACCCCGCGCAGTTCGCAACGAGCAGTGTTTGCCATTTTGCTCTTGCACCCATCAACTTCTATCGGCGTATAGATCCCTGTCAAGAGGAGGGGCAACCTCTATCCATAAACAGCATTCACGCGAGTCGCGCCCGTGACTGTTTATTCAAGACCTAGCTATCAACATCGTTCTAGAAAGCCCAACTATTACTAAGTGGAGGCAACCGCAACAGACGGCCAAGTCCTTTAGTACCAACCAATCAACAACATCAGCTATAATCGTGGCTATCGAGCTCGACGATTACCTGAACCCAGAGAACCAACGCAGACCACTAGATCCTCTAGAACCCCACATCAGAGAGCGACGCGCTCAAATCATCAGAAGACAGACCCACCACGCCCCGTCTAGCGTGACACACAGACACAAATGATCTAACACTAGACTCCTGGCCGGTTCCACAACTTACAGGGGCGCAAGCAGTTGAGTGCTTACCCCAGGCTGGTTACATCACCTGTCCACTAGAATGGACGTCCACGCTCCATTATTTGCCCCTGTCGTCGTCGCCCCAGCTGGGGTTGGCTTGCCTCCACCTCCAGATGTTTGACTCACTTGGGGAGCCTGGCTGCAACAAGCCTGCTCTCGCAGGCTTCCTTGGCCGACTGGTTGGCTGCAATAGTGGCCTTGATGATTTGCAGCTCCCTATGGAGCTCAGTGCCTTCATCGTCCAGCTGACGGTATTGCTTAACCTCCGCATAGAGGTCCCAACCCCCATCTTCGACCACCGCCTCTTCCAGGGGGAAGAAGTCCAATTGGTCACCCCAGAGTTGCCCTTGGAGCCTGTATGGGAGTGGCTCCAGCGGCTCGTCTCCAGGACAGGGGAGGGCATAGAGGTCCACAACTGTCACCAGTCGATACCGTGACCTTAGCAGAGTCTTGAAGCAACAAGTCGAACGCTTGCAAGTCCCACTTGCGAGGAAGGGTAAACAGGCCACAAATCTCCCCCTGGGGTGACTAGGTCACAAACGCTGTATTATCCTAGACAAGGAGGCGTACAAGGCGGACAGGAGACTCGACTTAGAGAGTCTCTAGCCCAGCGCCTAATGCGCTTATATACCCTCGGCCATTAAGGGCCGGTAGTCCGAACTATTGGTACAGTAATGCGACAGTAGTAAGCATACCGTAATCAGGAACAGTAAGAGAGAACAATCAGTAAGCGACTAAACTGCTCACAAAGCAGAAGTCCTAATCCAGTGCACTGACTAAAGCGCTGACTGATGCTGAGAGATACTAAAGAGCTTCCAAAGCTCTTACTCATCGCCCATGACTAACCATCAGTCATGCACAGTCATCCTGCTTACTCCAGGGCTCTGTCTTCGTCATCCTGCTCCTAGGGCATCCTAGAAGCCATAGTCCATGCAGTATCGCATGTGCCGGACCGTGACCGCATAGCCGGTCTGCACGTGCCGAATCCTAGAGTGAACGTCCATCATCTATACTTACCAATCCTCAACGCCTTGTCTGCCCTCAAACACCACACCTAGCCTCATCCTTGGGCTCTAACCTCGACTCCTGATGTCTCCATGGTTCACATAGCCCAGTGGCTAGCCGCGCCGTGACATCACCCTCCTCCTAGATGGAAACCGCACCGCGGTTGAGAGCGTCTGCGAGGGATGTGTAAGGGGCTGAGTGAAGGAGAGACTGGAGGGAGAATTTCTCGGGAGGAGGCATGAAGACTCAGCTAGTTGTCCTCCTCTTTTGTTTCCTCTCAAGTCTCCGTGGCAGGCTTCCTTCACCTGGCATATGGATCACTTTGTAGGGCATGCAATACTGTCGATGTCCGTGAATTTGCTCGAGGTTTCCCCAGATACAACAAATGCCCCACGGGCAGATGTTCCTCGGGTCCCAGTAGTGACCCGTGCCATCAACTCTGTGTTGCCAGAACTCGTCAATGAACGTAGGGGATGACATAAGAACTTAGCGAGGGCAGCGTGCATGCACGTGGGTGGACGAGGTCGGGTGTCGGAGTCCTCCAATGGATGTTTGCGATGATATGCCTTTACCAAGGCATTGGCGAAGACCTGGTCAGCAGGTTCCCATGTATCGTCAGCTGCTGAGTAACCCTTCCAGCGAATGAGGTATTGAAGCTTCTTCTGCCGCCCATGGAAGCGATGACTGATAACTTGTTCCACTTCATACTCCTCTTGATCCTCGACTATCTCCGGTGGCGGCCGTTGATAGTTTGTTCCGTGCTCTGAGGTCTCTTTGTAAGGTGTTAGTAAAGAGGCGTGGAACACCGGATGGATGGTCCACGCAGCAGGCAACTCGAGTCTGTAGGCTACTGGGGAGATCTGTTTGAGGATTTTGAAGGGTCCGTGACGCTTAGGAGCAAGTTTGGCTGACTGGTATGGTAATGTGAGGAACTTAGCTTCGAGCCAGACCTGTTCCCCTTCTGTGTACTGTGCTGGGGGCGCTGTCTGTGCTGTTCGGTTGAGGGCTTGTACCACTGCGCTCCTATGTTCTTTGAGGAGCGTCTGTCTGTCTTCTGCTGTCGCGTTGTTTGTCTCTGGGGTGATAGCCTCTGCTGCCGTTGGTACGTATCCCAGTAATACCTCGTGGGGACTCAGCTTTGTAGTGGCATTCGGCCATTTGTTGTGCACGAAGGATGCGATGGGGAGCCATTCATCCCAGTCATCTTGCCGTGCCATTGTATAGAGGCGTAAATATTGTTCCACCCATTGATTCTTGCGCTCCGAGAGTCCATCTGTCTGTGGATGGAAGGCTGTGCTAATGTTCCGACTGATCTTTAACTTGGTGGTGAGGGCAGTGGCGAAGTGTGATGTGAAGCATGGGTCTCTGTCTGAAATCATCTTTGAAGGTACTCCGAACCAAGGGAAGACATATTGGAGATATAACTTAGCTATACCTTCGCCTGTGATCGTTGTATTGCAAGGGAGAAATACAGCCGCTTGCGAGCACCCTTGGTCTACTATCGTCAGTATCGCATCTTTGCCATTGGGTGAGGGGAGTTGTGTGATGAGGTCCATGGCAATGGTATTGAAGGGGCGTTCGCTGGGATCTCCTAGGATGCGGTAGAGCGGTATTTTTGCTTTCGAGGTACGTATCTTATTTTGCTGGCACGTGGCGCACCCTTTGACGTAGTGCTCGACCCAAGTATTCATACCTGGCCACCAGTAGTGCTGGGAGACTAGGGCAATCGTATTGTCCCTTCCTGGGTGCCCTGCAGTCGGTGAGTCGTGATATTGAGCTAGAATATCACGCCTTAGCTGTGTGTCTGTGGGCACTGCCCACTTATTGTTTTTCACGTATCCTTCCGGTATCTTTCTTGCTCCCTTTGTGTCGCACCATTCTTCCATCTCATTGTGGTTCTTTTCTTGTGCTTCCCATACTTGACTGACAATGGCGTGTGGTGTAGCGATGGTTGTTTTGACAAATAGTTCAGAGGGGATAAGTGTTACAGCTTCGTTGTCGTGTTCCCCTTTGTCTACCCCTGGCGGTCGTGACAGCATGTCTGGTGCGGTGTGGATCTTGCCTGGGACATGCTTGAAGACGAGGTTGAAGTCCTGGAGGTCTGAGAACCAACGTGCAACGCGTTGATTGACCTTCCTAGGTGTCTTCCAATGTAATAGGTTAGCGTGATCTGTGAGAATGGTGACAGGCATTTCCGTAGCTGCGAGATGCGCTCTGTACTTCATGAGCGGCATGTAAACTCCTAGGAACTCTCTCTCGTAGATGTCGTAGTTGCGTTGGGTCGGAGTGAATGTGGCCAAATAGTATGCAACTGGGCAGAGCATGGGTTTTTGAGTGCAGGGGTTGATTTCTCCCTCTTGCGAGAGTATGGCTCCCACGCTGTATGCTGAAGCGTCTGTAGCAAGGAAGAAGGCTTTGGTGTAGTCCGGTTGCTGTAGGATGGGGCGGCTGCACATGAGTGTTTTGAGGTGTTCGAAGGCGTTCTGGCATTCTTCCATCCATTTGAAAGTTGCACTCTTTTTCGTCAGTTGTATGAGGGGACGTGCAATGTTAGAGTAGTTTTGGATGAAGTATCTATAAAACCCGGTGAAACCTAGGAAGGCGCGCATGTCAGTGATGTTCTGTGGTGGTTGCCAATCTGCAACGCCCTTTAGCTTGGCTGGATCCATTTGTACTGTGCCGTTTTCTGGTACGACTCCTAGAAATTCGATTTTACACTGTTCAAAGGCACATTTCTCTGGCTTGAAGTATAAGTCATGTTGTTGTAGCTTCTCTAGTACGCAGTGGACACAGTCTTCATGGAACTTTGGGTCATCTCTGGTGGCAATCAGCATGTCATCCATGTAGACGACTAGCCATCCTTCTGCCACTTCCTGGGCGAATATTGCATTCATCATAGTTTGGAACGTCGCTGGTGAGTTTGTCAGTCCAAAGAACATCACGGTGGGTTCAAACAGTCCTTGGTTAGTGACGAACGCAGCTTCCCATTCGTCTCCCTTCTTAATGTGGACGTTGTTGTAACCTGCGCGCACGTCGAACTTCATGAAGAGTTTTGCACCCTGTATGTCACGGCGCGGCTAGCCACTGGGCTACATGAACCGCGGGGACATCAAGAGTCGAGGTTAGAGCCCAATGAAGGGGCTGGTGAGCTTCCAGAGGGCAAGACGAGACGTTGAGGATCAGTAAGTATAGATGATGGACGTTCTCTTTAGGATTCGGCACGCGCGGACTGGCTATGCGGTCACGGTCCGGCGCACACGATACTGCATGGACTATAGCTTCTAGGATGCCCTAGGGGCAGGATGACGAAGACAGAGCCCTGGAGTAAGCAGGATGACTGTGCATGACTAATGGTTAGTCAGAGGCAATGAGTAAGAGCTTTGGAAGCTCTTTAGTATCTCTCAGCATCAGTCAGCGCTTTAGTCATTGCACTGGATTAGGACTTCTGCTTTGTGAGCAGTCTAGTCGCTTACTGATTGTTTCTCTTACTGTTCCTGATTACTATACGCTTACTACTGTCGCATTACTGTACCATAGTTCGGACTACCAGCCCATATGGCCAAGGGTATATAAGCGCATTAGGCGCTGGGCTAGAGACTCTCTAAGTCAAGTCTCCTGTCCGCCCTGTACGCCTCCTTGTCTAGGAGAATACAGCGTTTGTGACCTAGTCACCCCAGGGGGGAGATTCGTGGCTTGTTTACCTTTCCTTGCAAGTGGGACTTGCGAGCATTGCATTCGATACTTCAGACCCTGCTAGGGTCACGGCTACGACCGCTGACACTGTACCTTCGCTATGAGTTCAGGGATGAGTGGCAGTGGATAGCGGTTCTTGATGGTCCACTCATTAAGGCGTCGGTAGTCTTGTACTGGTTGTAGTTTGCCGTCCTTCTTCTTGATGAAGAAAAAGGGTGCTGCATAAGGACTCTTCGATGGACGTATATACCCTTTCGTCTGTTGCTCCTTTACAAAGTCAAGGAGCGCCTTCTGTTCATCTTGAGTGAGCTGGTATATCTTTCCTGGGATCATCGCAGGGGCATTGGGCTTCAATTCGATTGCATGGTCCCAGATCCTTGTATCTGGGAAGCGTTGCACCGCTTCTTCACTGAAGACGTTGGGAGTGACGCTTGTACTTATCTGGTACCTCCTTACTTCCTTTCTGTGATCCTGCCTGTTCTGCCAGTTTTGATGCTAATGTCTGTTTCTTGTTCGTGACTGGGCTTTCTCCTCTCATTTGTACCTTTGCAATGTACAGTGAGCCGTTTGATGGCAGGTATGAATGGCGCGTAGTTCATCTTCCTGCTGGAGTAACCTCACACGTGCCGATCTTCATTTTCTCCTTGCTTAATGCTCGAAGGATGAGGGGTAGCTGTTCGGCGTCGATCCATCCCTTTGCCCAGTCGATGTTTGGTTGCATGGCAGCGAACCAAGGATACCCTAGTATCATCTTTTCCTCGCCTAGATTAGTGTGGAAGAAACGTAACTTTGTCCTTTGCTGCCCTGTTTGCATTTCCAAGTCTGTATAGTGGCTGATACTCCCATTCTTGTTAAGTGTGCCATCCACGTTATATACTTGCCGTGGTTCTTTCAATCGCTTGGCTGGGAGCTTTAGCTGTTGCGCATAGTCTTCATGGATGAAGTTCTCCGTTGCGCCTGAGTCCAACAGTGTGATAACTTTGTCTCTTTTGCATGAGAGATGGACGAAAATACGCAGCTGCATGGACTTTCGGATCGACAAGTAGATGCCCTCTGTGTCACTTCTCTTCCTCCACGCAGATTGGATCATCGCATCGTACGGCGCCTGGTGCGCTTTGCACAAATGGGTGAGCACTGCATCGCGGTCTTCGATTGCTAGTCCTTCCAACTGGTTACATAGATCGTCGATTGATGGGGTCGTCCCTACACCTGCATTCGATCCTTCTCCAAAGGGTTCCTGCGGTATTACGAGCATAGATTTGCTCTCTTTGGAGGATGATGTGCACATACTATGGGCATCATCAAACAGGTATCCTTCCTCCTCCATCGGTTGTTCTTGCGATGGGGTCACTTTCTTCCGCCATTGGTTGGTCTTCTTCTGGCGTTTCCGTTCTTCCTTTTTAAGGATTTGAGGTTGAGCTTCATTCTTTCATGAGGGAGCAAGCACGTCTTGGGGAACTCCCTTCGCGTCAGTCCACACTTTACTGCCCTTCTCACAGAATCTCTGAAGGAACTTGCTCATCCAAGTGATTCGGGTGGCTCTGTCTTTGGCCATTTCGTAGGTCTGGAACTTTGTAGGCATCCTTGTTTTAACATTTGGGGCGAGTCCTTGGATGAAGCGCTCCACGCGCTCTACTCCTTTCAGGGGTCGCTTGCCAGTATCATAGGCTTTCTCAAAGTCGGCGATGTACTCATCTATGAAGGGCCACTTCATTTCTATCTTGGCATCACCCTGCCATCGTCCCTTTGGTACGAATTGCTCAAAGAAGGCCTGTACAAAAGCTTCACCCACACATGGGTCATCATGGTCTTGCCCTTCCAGCCAATCCAACTGTTGGTCGACCCATTCGTCTACAGCTCCACCTCTGATATAGGCGAGTGTAAGGGCAGCCCTCGAAACTGGAGAGGCTAGTACTGGCTCATCATCGTGAGCCACGAAATATGCGGCACATTGATAGATGAAATTCTCAGCTTCAGAGGGGCTCCCTTCGAATATTTTTGGCATCTTCACTGCCACTCCTTTCTTCGATGAGGTTTCTATCTCTTGTTGTCGTTCTCTTTTCAATTCTTCGGCCTCTTGCTTGAGGACTTCCTGTTGCATGTATTGCAGCACCATAGGTGGTAACATCGTGTCTTCCCAGTCTCTTGGGGAATCGTGGATGGATAAGAAGTCGAGTCTAATGTCACCGGTCGATACCGTGACCTTAGCAGAGTCTTGAAGCAACAAGTCGAACGCTCGCAAGTCCCACTTGCAAGGAAGGGTAAACAGGCCACAAATCTCCCCCTGGGGTGACTAGGTCACAAACGCTGTATTCTCCTAGACAAGGAGGCGTACAAGGTGGACAGGAGACTCGACTTAGAGAGTCTCTAGCCCAGCGCCTAATGCGCTTATATACCCTCAGCCATTAAGGGCCGGTAGTCCGAACTATTGGTACAGTAATGCGACAGTAGTAAGCATACCATAATCAGGAACAGTAAGAGAGAACAATCAGTAAGCGACTAAACTGCTCACAAAGCAGAAGTCCTAATCCAGCGCACTGACTAAAGCGCTGACTGATGCTGAGAGATACTAAAGAGCTTCCAAAGCTCTTACTCATCGCCCATGACTAACCGTTATTCATGCACAGTCATCCTGCTTACTCCAGGGCTCTGTCTTCGTCATCCTGCTCCTAGGGCATCCTAGAAGCCATAGTCCATGCGGTATCGCATGCACCGGACCGTGACCGCATAGCCGGTCCGCACATGCCGAATCCTAGAGTGAACGTCCATCATCTATACTTACCAATCCTCAACGCCTCGTCTGCCCTCAAAGACCACACCTAGCCTCATCCTTGGGCTCTAACCTCGACTCCTGATGTCTCTGCGGTTCATGTAGCCCAGTGGCTAGCCGTGCCGTGACAACAACCCTGGCGTCCTGCTCCCCTTGGGCAGTCGCTGTGAGCCCTGAGATTCGGCCGTCGTCCAGTTGCTTGACGAAGATGGCCAGTTTCTCGCCGTCTTTGGTGGGGATTGTAAACCCCGGGAAGCGGTCGTTGTTGGGCTCATACCCATGTGGGCACTCCAGTGCTTCCTGGTCGACGGCTTCCAGGCGCTCTTTGAGGTGACGGCGCTCCTTGTTGCCCTGGTTGATTTGGGACCAGAGGGCACGGACATGGGTTTCATAAGCTTTTTGTCATTGGGCAATGGTGGCGAGGAGCCCCTTCGAGAGCTTTCGAAGCTGGGGCTCGGTGAGGGAGGCGTATCCCTCCACGATGGACTGGACTGTGTTTGGGGAGAGGGGTTCCTCCCAGTGGTCACTAGTGTCCAGGTCCTGCATGGGTCCCGGGACAGGGATGGTGCGTGGTGGCACAGGGATGGGGGCGGCGTCGGGGGGATAGGAAAGGGAAGGTTTGTCTTCTGACAGATGTCCAGGGAGCTCCTGAGGGTGCATCTCCTCTGCTGGGAGGACGGTGAGGATGAGTGGGGTAGAGGGCGCGGACATAGTAGCTCCTCTTTAGTGATGGTCGTGGTAGCGGCAGTATCGTTCCTTGCAAAAGAACCAGTGCTCGTTAGAGTGGGCGTGAGAGATATGAGGGCGACAGCGGTGGCTAAGCGGCTTCGTAAGGTCCTTGTGAGGGCAGGAGCAAGGTTTAAACTCGTGGAACTTGTGGGTGGTAAAGGGGTAAGATCGAAGAAGGGATTGGAGGAAAGACTGGGGCTCCGTCTTGGGGAAAGAACAGTAGAGGCTGTTGTCTTTGCTGGGGGTTTCTGCTTCCCTTTTATGTTGTTCAAGGGCCGGCGTTTGTGATACTCCCAAAGGAGATCCGGGGCAAACACTTGGTCAGCTGGTTCCCAAGTGTTGTCGCTTTCAGGGTAGCCCCGCCACTTTATCAAATATTGTAGCACCCTTTTCCTTCCATGGAAGCGGTGGTTTCTGATTTGCTCCACTTCGTATTGTTCTTCCCCTTCCACGAGGTCCGGTGCCGGCCTAGAGTAGTTTGGGCCATATTCCTTTGTTTCCTTGTAGGGCGTCAGGAGCCCTGCATGGAACACGTTATGGATCTGCCATGAGGCCGGAATATCCATGAGGTAGGCAACGGGAGATACTTCTTTCAGCACCTTGAAAGGGCCATACCGTTTAGGGTTTAATTTGGACCCTTGATGTGGGAGTTTCAGGTGGGTTGCTTCAAGCCACACTTGATCTCCAGGCTTGAATTGAGCTGGTGGAACATTCTTCGCCTTCTGATTGATCGCCTCGATGGCCCTTTTTCTCGCCTCTTCCATCATTTGTACTCTTGTTTCGACTGCCTCATTATTGGTGGGGTTACTGTTGGCCAGATGTAGCAGTGGGTCGTGCCCCCAAAGGATTTGATTGGGTGATAACCCGGTTGTGCTATTCTTCCAATTGTTGTGCACTGCTGTTGCAATCGGAAGCCATTCCGTCCAGTCTTCGGGTTGTCCCACCGTTACCAGCATCAGGTATTGTTCTACCCATTGATTCTTTCGCTCCGAGAGCCCATCAGTTTGGGGGTGAAATGCGGTGGACAAGTTTTGTTGGACGCCCAGTCGTTTAGTGAGTGCCTTTCCAAAGTGAGATGTGAATCGGGGGTCTCTGTCGCTGATTACGTTGGTGGGGAGGCCAAACCATGGGTAGAGATGCTTTAGGTATAACCAGGCCACGCCTGGCCCTGTGATGGAGGTGTTACTGAATGGCACGCGAGTGATGCAGTGTCGTCCCCTGGGGAAGCGGAGACCAAGGATAAAGGAAAGAGAGAGAGAAAGGTGAGCAAAAGGAGAAAGAAGAAGAAAGAAAAAGGAAGAAAGAGCAGCGCCGGGTGCGCTCGAAGGACTCTCTGCAGGCAATCGGGTTGAGAGAATGGCGCTGTGTGCGCCCTAAAGGACTCTGTATTATCATCAAGTGAAACTAGCTCTTTAAATACAAGTCAACCGATACCAAGGGCCAATCCTTCTACTCCATTTGCGTTGGCCCGCGACGGCGCGAGGCCGACAAACGCGGGTGATACGGACGATGCGATGCCACTCGCGCAGGGGAGGCGAGTGGCATTGAGTGTCTTGAGGGGGGCCAGAGCGATGCCAACAGTGAGTGGCATGGCAGTTGGGCTGTGCAGCGCTCCGACGCGCGCGGGACGAGGTGGCGAGGGTGAGTCTTGAAAGGATTCCGAAGGAAGCCCTTTTGTATGGGTGTAGCGGTGTAGACGGAGCGAGACAAGAGCTCGCGTTTGGCGTCCAAGCTTGGGCAGCCCGGACCGGCGCATTCCGAGCGCACGGTAAGGCTGATCCTTACATTACATGGCAGGAAGATTGCTGCACATGAGCACCCTTGGTCGACGACAGTGAGTATAGCATCAAGACCATTCTGTAGGGGTAGTCCGGTGATGAGGTCCATTGCCACGCTTTGAAAGGGCTTTGTTCCCTCAGGCGTGGGTATGCGGAATAGTGGGACTTTCTTCTTGTGAGTGAGGATCTTCGCTTGTTGGCATGTTGCACATCCCTTGATGTATTCCGCTATCCAGGTTTTCATCCCAGGCCACCAGTGGGTCAGTTGCACTTTTCTCAACGTTTCGTCCCTGCCAGGGTGCCCTGCTGTGGGGTGGTTGTGAGCATGGGACACAATGGCTCGTTTTACTTCTTTTACGTTGGGGACTATGGTTTGGCCTTGTGCGGTTGTGGGGGTTGTTTTGGCTGTGTGGATTTGTTCTGGGGGAAATATGGTAATTGCTTTGTTATCTTCCTCCCCCAAATCTGCTCCTGGCGGTCTTGAGAGTGCATCAGCTGCTGTGTTTGTCTTTCCTGGGATGTATTCCAAAGTGAAGTCGTATTCTTGTAGATCAGCGTGCCATCTCACCGTACGTCTGTTGAGGTTTTTTGGAGACTTCCAGTATTGGAGGTTTGCGTGGTCAGTGCGAATGATAAATGGTGTTTTTGTCCATCCCAGGTATTTCCGCCAGTGTGCTAGCGACTTCATGATGGCCAGCAGTTCCCTCTCATAGATATCATAGTTTCGTTCAGTGGGTGTGAAGGTAGCTGAGTAGTAGGCGATGGGATGGAGGACCGGCTTGTGTGTTTTGGCTAATGTAGGTGTGATATTTTCTCCCTCCTGCGAGAGTACGGCCCCCAGGCCGTATGCTGACGCGTCCACTTGTAGTACGAATTGTTTGTTGAAGTCTGGCTGTTTAAGCACTGGGCTTTTGCACATGAGGGTCTTCAGAGTTTCAAATGCCTTGTGCTGTGGTTCATCCCAGTGCCAGGGTGTGGTTTTCTTTGTGAGGTCGAGGAGTGGTCTGGCTATTTTTGAGTAGTTGGGTATGAAATACCGGTAGTATCCAGTGAAGCCCAGGAAGCTTTGCACGTCCTTGGGTTTCTTGGGTTGTGGCCAGTCAGCCACTCCCTGTAATTTTTGTGCGTTCATTTGGAGTCTGCCTTTGCCTACATTGACTCCTAGGTATTCAATTTCATCCTTCTCGAATTCGCATTTTTCTGTCTTCAGGTAGAGGTCGTGTGCTGCCAGTTTGTCTAGGATTCTGTGGACGTATTGCCTGTGCCTCTGTCTGTGTTGTTCTTCCATTTCGTGGGGGAGTTTGGCTGTGTGTATCGCTAGGTCGTCCATATACACGGAGAGCCATCCTTCCCCTACTTCTGGTCTGAAGATGGTATTCATCATCATTTCGAACATCGCTGGGGAGTTGGTTAGGCCAAAGAACATGACGGTGGGCTTGAAGAGGCCTTCCGGGGTGAGGAACGCTGCCTTCCACTCGTCTCCTTCTTTGATTCGGATGTTATTGTACCCCCAACGCACGTCGAACTTAGTGAAGAGGGTACATCCACTGAGTCGGTCTATTACTTGTGGAATCAGGGGCGAGACATTCCTGTTCCTTTTCGTCCACTTGTTGAGGGGTCTATAGTCTTGCACCGGCCTCAGTTTGCCATCCTTTTTCTTTACAAAGAAGAAATTGGCTGCATAGGGGGATTTTGAGACGCGGATGGTCCCCCTCCTTAGATGATCTTTGACAATTTGTGGACCTCTTCTTTTTCCAGCTGTGTGAGAGGCAGCAGTCGTCCTGGTAGTGAGGCTGGTGCTCCTGGCAGCAGCTCGATAGCGTGGTCCCAGACCGTATATTGGGGAAGTCTCTGGGACTCCTCCTCACTGAACACCTTCGAGTGTCTTTGGTACTCCTCTGGTACCTTTGCCTTCTCCGTTCCTTCAGCAGTGCCGATTGTGATTCTTCCCAAGAAGTACTGCGGTAGTTGTCTGCTTATGGGTCGCAGCATGTTTTTCATTCTTGGGGTGTATCGTGCTCTCACTGCATTTGGTGCTGAGAGGACGATGGGGAGATGGCTCATGTCGATCCATCCCCTTTTCCAGTCAATTTTGGGCTGAGTGGCAGTGAACCATGGATACCCTAGGATGGCCTTATGTTCCCCTAGGTCTGACAGGAAGAATCTGTGCTTCGTCTTCTGCCCCCCTGTTTGGACTTGTAAGTCGGTATAGTATCGAAGTGACCCACTCTTGTTTTCTGTCCCATCGACATTGTATAGCGGTCTTGGCTTGGCTAGTTGTTTGATAGGTAGCTTTAGCCACTTCGCGTAGGACAAGTTCATGAAGTTTTCAGTGGCTCCTGAGTCCACTAGTGCTAGTGCTTCGGCTCTTTTTGCAATTGATCATATGTAAAAGCAGACTGTCATTGATTTTCTATTTGACATGTACACATCGTCGCTATTGATCCGCCTGAGTAGTGCCGACCTAATCAGGCAGTGGGAAAATCCTCCGAGGCTCCCATCTCCTTTGCCAGGCATTGCTGGTCTTCTATGGTCATCTTCTGAAGGTGGGCGCGGACTGTCGCCACCGAGTCTTCTTCTACATCCCTCATCTCCTGGTCCTCGTCAAAGTCGATGAGGTTGGCTTGGTTCTTGCCATTCCATCTTGTGTTCTGGAAGGCTGTCTTGGGCTTGCTAGGACAGTTCCTGGCAAAGTGTCCGACGATTCCACAGTTGAAGGAGGCATTGGCGTCACCAAAGCTGGCTACATTGCTCTGGTTCCTCTGTCCCTGTCGCCAGTTTCCTCCTCTGCCCCTTCCCCTCCATTTGGTAGGGGCGCGTCCTCTGCTAAGGTCCATGGGGACCGGGGTGTTCCTCATGGAGTATGGGGCATTTGAGGAGTTATATTGGGGTCATGGTGGGGGTCTCCATTGGTTGTTGAATCCTCCGCCTTGGTTTTGCCTTGGCGCAGGAAGGCCAGTTCTGAACGCTCCTCCTGTTGATAGTTGTTTCCTTATGCCATCCATGAGGGATTGCGATTGGCAGAGGGACTTAACCCTCTCCTTTGCTTCTTCATACGTAAGAGGGGTCGGTGGTGATAGTGTCTTGTCCAGGAGGTGCATTGGTAGTCCTCTAAGGAACATGTTGTAGGTTTCATGATTGCCTACAGTGTATTGTGCCTTCCTGAGAAGGCTTTCGAATCGAGAGATGTACTCGTCGAACTTGTAATCTCTGAGTTTGCAGCCAAGTAGGTCGTTTCTGGCTTTCTGGGATGCTTGGGAGTCTTGGAATTGTTCCTGGAATTCGTCCAAGAATTGGTTCCACAGATCGGGGATGTTGTCTCCAGGCATGTTCAAACCATCTAGCCACATGCCCATGTCTCTGGTCCATTGCGCCACTTCCTCTCCCTTGATAAGGGTGAGGGTGAAGGCGACCTTCTTGAATGGGGAGTCGTATCCCGCCACTCCATGGTTGACTCGCAGGTATGCTTTGACTTCTTCTATGAAGTCGTCTGCCTTTGATCGATCCCCATTGAATACTTGTGGTAGTTGTCCCATGGCTTTGACGTCTGGTGCCAGTGGGATCGGTTGTTGAGGGGCAGCAGCTTGTCCTGGGCTGCCTGGTCCTCCAGGTCCTCCTGGGCCACCTGGGCCTCCTCCTGGATTTCCTCCAGGGGGTCCTTTCCTCAAGGCTTGGCGCATGCCTTGCCTTATACGCTCCTCAGTAGTCAGGTTTACTTGTGCCGGTTGAGTGGATGCAGTGGTCGCTGCATGGGTAGCAGTTTGAGTTTGAGTGGTCGTTGACATGGTTTGGATGATACTGGGCAGTGGGTTTCCTTCTGGTAGTGGTCCCAATGGGATTTCTGATGCAGGATGAAAGGTACGGATTGGTGTGTGGGTCACTCCTGGGATCCACAGTGGTTGGGCTGCTTGTTCTGGGGTTGTTGGGGCTGTTTTTAGCTTTTCTTGGATCGGTGTCAACCTGATTTGTTGGTTGAGCTCCTTGTCTTCCTCGTCTCCCGATGATTGCTCTTCTTCTTCAGCCTCCCGCTTTGGCTGGTTGTCGTCTGTGAGGTTGTAGTTGTCTAGCTTGACGTATCTTTGTCCTAGTGAATACCTCTGGTATTCTGTGCTCCAATGAATGCGGTACCACCCTCCTCGGTAGTAGCAAACTTGTGGTGAGTTCTGTTTCACCCTTTGGTTCTCGTCTGTTAGTAGCAGGATTGGATGTCCTCTGTAGTTGTACTGATGAAACTCGTCGACCTGCTGTACTTGTGAGTTTGGTCATCCGTACGTTGCTTCATGCTTGTGGACGATAGTTCCCTTGAAGTCGGAACTGCTAGCCGTAGTGAAAAGAAGTTGAGTCTAATGTCACCGCCAAGGGTTTGACAGCAACAAAAGACTATAGCTAAGACTCTGTAGTGTCTTAGAAGACTAATAGAGACAATTGGGTTCCCACTTGCAGTGCTGCAACACTGTAGCCACCCCTTAGTGCAGAGTAGAGAGGGAAGAGTAAGTCACTGTGATTGACAGGAGACTCAACTTGCCAGTACAAGGTAGCTAAGAGTCTCTACTTATAGAGGAGGAGGATCCTAGGATCCAAAGGAGTAACAGTACTCAGTATAGTAAGGAGAAACTAGGATGCAAACTGGGAACAAGGGAACAACCAAGAAGAGAACAATGGGTGCGTCTAAAAGGAGTTGACAGTGGGTCACAAGGACCCAAGAGGCATGTGATCCCAGTGAACAATAAGGGACCACACAGGAATGGGGTGCACACTAAAAACAAAAGTACAGTGCCTCAGGCGCACACAGACACAAATGATCTAACACTAGACTCCTGGCCGGTTCCACAACTTACAGGGGCGCAAGCAGTTGAGTGCTTACCCCAGGCTGGTTACAAATGTACTGGTGGCTCCGGTGGTACTACTTCAATCTGCAGTAGTTGGTGGATTGCTACTACATTTAAAAGGTCTTCTACTTGTAGATTGAGTTGGTCGACTCCTTGTAATAATTCTTCTACTTGGGGTTGGGGGGCTACTTCAAGTTGTTCATGTGCTTCGGGTACCTGTGCGTGGTACATAGGTGGATCTGCTTCTTCATCTGTGTGGGGTCTATCTGGGGATCCTTCGCTGGCAGTCTGTTGTTCTTCTCCTTCTTTGTTGGAGGAGTTGGAGGAGCTGGCTGGCTGAGATTCTCTTGGGGAGTGAAGATCAGTTGATCTTTGGGCTGGTGTTTCTTCTTGGTCTTGAACATCTGGTTCAAGGTTTGTGGCTAGGGTTGATGGTGTTAGTGTGATTCGGAAAGGTCTGTAATCTGGGTGGTAGGGGTCGTCTGCGCTTGCTGGTGCTCCTGTTCCATGTGCGAAATGGGTGATTCTATCTGAGTCAAATGCCCAGTAGTCTCCATCATCGAGTGAAAGGGTGTACCAGTGTCCATCAAAGAATTCAACAGGGTAATTGCTGATTTGGGAGGTGTGTGGATGTTGGAGTCCGAGATTATATCCTCTGTTTAGTCCTTGGATAATCCAATGGATGGATTGTCCTGTGATGTGTGGGGGGAGGTTAGGTTCTGTCCTTCTGAGGACTTGTCTGGGGCCTTCTGGGTCATCGGTTGTCTTCTCAAAGACGTATGGTTCTCTTCTGAATTCGTCCGTGGTGTCAGAGAAGCTTGGTCTAATGTCACGCAAGACTGAGCGTGGCGATTCTGTCTACTGATGATCTGAGCGCGTCACTCCTTCTGGTGGGGTTCTAATGGGTCTGGTGGTCTACAAGAGTTCTCAGGGTTTAGGTAGTCGTCTAGCTCGATAGCCAGAATCAAAGTTAGTGTCAGAGTTTATTCTAAAACTGTGTGGTAAGGGATCTTCAGAGTTGTCTATATAGATAGTTCTTGGAATTGCTAATTCCAAGAGTGCTTCAAGCTACTTAGAGACCGGAGTGTACATTCTATAGAGCACTCAGAGGTCCATCACTGAGTGGCCTTCAAGTCTTAATAGAGAGCAAAGAAAAGCAAAGCTTTTCTGAGCAATGTTTCAGGTGATTTCAAATAGATGTCCCAATCAGGGACTCAGTTTACTAGATTAGGAAACTTAATTAAAGCACGGCACTTTAATGGAGTAGCTGTCCTTGAGACGTGTTTCAAGGCACAACTGTGAGTGCGAGGGTACAAGGGAAGCTAGTCTTAGGAGAGGGGAGGTTCACAAAGGTCTGAGATTCACAAGAGACCAAGCTTAAGGCTTTGGTTGCATTCTAAGAGGCTATTTATATATACAGGATTTCGGCTAGTGTCAATGTGTCTTTGCGGCTTCTAAGGCCACAAAAGTCGTCAGCATATTAGTGTAAGTAGTCTAGTAATGATCCAAACTGATGCATAAGTGATCCAAGGTGGCAGTAGTGTAATAGAGGGATTGTAAAGTAGGTGGAGGGAAGGGGTGACGACTACTGCCGGAGTGTGAGAAAAATAGATGTAAAAGGAAAGTATATTAGTAAGCGTGAATGTCCCAAGCGTCCACCATGACATATTGTCTCCAGTGCGCCAGCAATTTCATGATGGCTAGCAGTTCTCTTTCATAAATGTCATAGTTTCGTTCGGTGGGGGTAAAGGTGGCTGAGTAGTAAGCAATGGGATGGAGGACAGGTTTGTGTCATTTGGCTAGTGTAGGTGTGACATTTTCTCCCTCCTGCAAGAGTACAGCCCCCAGGACATATGCTGAGGTGTCCACTTGGAGCACGAATTGCTTGTCGAAGTTTGGTTGTTTGAGTACTGGGCTTTTACACATAAGGGTTTTCAACATTTTGAATGCTTTGTGTTGCAGTTCGTTCCAGTGCCAAGGCATAGTTTTCTTTGTGAGGTCAAGGAGTGGTCTGGCTATTTTTGAGTAATTTGGTATGAAATACTGGTAGTACCCTGTGAAGCCTAGGAAGCTTCACACATCCTTGGGCTTTTTAGGTTGTGGGCAGTCTGCTACGCCTTGTAGCTTTTGCGCATTCATCTGGAGCCTTCCTCTTCCTACATTAACTCCTAGGTATTCAATTTCGTCCCTTTCGAATTCACATGTTTCGGGTTTTAGGTAGAGATCGTGTGTTGCTAACTTGTTGAGGATCCTATGGATGTACTGCCTGTGCCTTTGCCTGTGTTGTTCTTCCGTTTCATGGGGAAGTTTGGTTGTGTGTATTGCTAGGTCATCCATGTACACAGAGAGCCATCCTTCTCCCACTTCTGGGCTGAAAATAGTGTTCATCATCATTTGAAACGTGGCCAGAGAGTTTGTTAGACCGAAGAACATGACCATGGGTTCAAAGAGGCGTTCTGGAGTGAGAAAAGCTGCCTTCCACTCATCTCCTTCCTTGATTCGGATGTTGTTATATCCCCATCATATGTCAAACTTGGTGAAGAGGGTGCATCCATTAAGTCTGTCTATCACTTGGGGAATGAGGGGTGAGACGTTTCTGTTCCTTTTGGTCCACTTGTTAAGGTGTCTGTAGTCTTGTACTGGTCTTAGCTTGCCATCTTTCTTCTTTACAAAGAAGAAGTTGGCAGCATAAGGGGATTTGGAGATGCGAATGGTTCCTCTCTTTAGA
>QLOT01003579.1:0-15388 GCA_003313875.1 Russula aff. compacta | reverse complement strand
CGGTGTCGACCGCATCCTCCGATCTTCCCTGACTCGTTCTCCCCCTTTCGTAGCCTGTCGTCTCTACTCTAACAATGTGCGCCCTATGCTTTTTCTTTCATCCTAATAGCCATGGCCGCCTGTATGTACAATTTACCTCGTGTATAACAGCTGGATTGTCGTTTCTGTTGCAAGTGAGAGTCTGCATCCTTCCCTCTACCTCCAAGTTAAAGTGATAAGCATCGGGTGTGCGTGCTAACCGTGTCACCCATCTCTCCAACTGCCTCACTTCACTTCCTTCCTACTTCACTTCCTCCTGCTCCCCACTCCCTCGCCTTGGCCTCGCTTCTCACGCCCTCCAATTGTCTCGCCCTCCGCGTTCCCTGCCGATGCCTTCTTGCTATCGAGGATCTCATATCACTCGCTTATCTCGGTCTGGACTTCCCCCAAGGGTGGCTTCCATTCAAGCTGCTCGGACAGTCTTACGTAGTGATCCGTTTTTGTGGTTATCTAATCGGGACCTCCACGTGGATCCGAAGTCAGGGTGATTCGGGTTCGACATTCGACTTGACCCGAGAAACCAGTTGCTACTAGTCCGTCTCAACAGCACGACGCACCTGCAAGTCCAGTCGAGGCATAGGGTGAGGAATGAGTCTGTCCGACAGGTATGTGTATGCTTGCTCGAGTGTTCGGGTAGAACCAGTGTAGAACCCCGAAAGCGATCGTGGTGGTAACGTCATGGACCGAAATGCTACATCGCTAGCCGAGACGTTTGATCTGATTGCATGTGCAGGTTTGCCGATATCACGATGGGTGATTGATTTGCTACTGCTCGTAGTGCCAAGCGGAACACATGATCAAATACAGTACAGTATCCCCTGGACTCGGGATTAGTTCACCTCGTGTATGTTGGACCTGTCATAGAATCGCTGATATAGGACTGATATGTCAATCATCTGCGCTAGCACTGTTCCATTTTCTCTTCCGTGGAACAAATGTCACGTCGCGATCTCAACAAAGACATGCGCTTGTACGTGCGGACGCCGTGCCATGCAGCCCGAAGGTTCCAATCTGGTTCAACTATATATAGGTAGCACGTACAGCCTTTGAAGGACGACAAAGTCGCCCTATTCCTTCGCATTATTGCCCCACCGTATTCTTAACCCAAATCCGATGCCGAACCCCCCCGCCTCGTTTACCAATCCCTCTGACACTGAGTCCAATCCAGATGACCCATCCGACTCCGGGGGGTTCTTCTGCATTGAAATGTCTCACCCCCCATCTGAGTTCAAGGACGAATTCGAGTCACTGTCAGCGGCTCCTGTTTACTACCTTGCCCTTGCCGTCGAGAATCCCAATCAATGGGACAATGGTCGTACCTTGACAGTCTGTTTCTTTGATGGTTCGGCCGATCTCCAACGCAGAGTAAAGGAGATTTCCAGCGAATGGATGCAGTACGCAAACATCAAATTTCAGTTTGTCGAAGGACGAAAGGCGGATATCCGTATCAAGTTCACGGGCAAGGGCGGCCCTAGCCGTTCCTGGGTCGGGAAGGATAATTTGTGGAGCCCCATGGAAGACGAAGAGACCATGTCTTTGGGCATCGACGAGACCAGTCGTGAAGCTCACGTACGCCACGTCATCCTTCACGAGTTCGGGCATGCACTAGGTTGTATACACGAGCATATGCAACCCAACTTTTCTCTCACGTGGAACGAGCAAGTCGTACTCGATGCGCATCGAGGCATATGGGATGAAGACAGGGTGAGGGACAACATTTTCAGGAAGTACTCCCACGATGATGTTCAAGCCTCACGTTTCGATCCCAAATCCATCATGCTCTATCCTATTCGCAAAGGATGGACAAAAGAGGGGTATGTGACCAGCATGAACTCAGATCTTTCCGAGATAGACAAGGAGTTTATATCGAATATGTACCCAATTCTTTCCGAGCCTTTTCTTATTCCTGCATCCGAGTCACCTCCTCCCGTTCCTCATCCACCACGTCGCTCTCACGCATCTAATTTATGCGACGATCCCGATTGTGGAAAAACCCCTCCATGCGCCGATTGCAGCAGATCAGAGGAACCTCAATGATGTTGAGATCCAGGGGCTGCGCGGAACTCACCGGAATACTGTACTTACGTTGGGGCGCTCGTCAAACTGCGCCGTGCAAAACAAACCAACGGTCAATTATCCCCGTCCCCGTCTCTGTCCCCGTCCCCTTCTCTCCATCAGTCTCTACCCTCCCTCACTCCCATCACAGACCCCTCGCTACTGCCTTCATCTTTCGTTGCTCTTCTCACATACTCTTTGATCCAATGCGCCTTCTCCTTCGTCATCCAAAGTATCATGCCGTGTACACCGCTTCGCCCTTTGTTTCTGTGCTGGGCCTCAACATTACGCCTCGCTCCGTTCATGCCCACTTCGCGCTGACGGTCACCTGTCCCCCCCCCGTCTTCTTCTTTGCCACCTATCCACCGCCTATACATTCATTTTTCACCTTGGCAGCTGTCCTTTCATTCCCTACATTGCCTCAACGTTGCCGGCGCCCACCGCCTTCGGATAAAGTAGGCCACGTCAACCTCACCGTCCGACCTCTCCGGCATCGTGCTCCCATTTTGTTGTCCGACTTCTCCCTCCATTCTACATGTTTGTACGCCCTATGCTTTCCCCTTCATCGATTTCCTTTTTTCATTCTTTGCTTCCAATTACTTTTTCATTGTCTCCCCCTTCGTTTTTTGATCTCCACCTGCTGATATCTTTGACTCGCGCTACGTATCGGACTCGGACTCGGCCCACTGGCATGTACCGTGCATAACGTGTATAGAAGCTGATTTGGCGTCTCTGTTGCACTGTAGGAGCCTGGCCTTTACATTCTTCTCTCGCAATTGTTGCGTCCAACTCAACACGAAAGGCATTGGTGTTTGTGTTGATCGTGTCGCCCGCCGCCCTCGCTTGCCTTAACCTCATTTGTCACGCCCGCCTCGTCCCCTCGTGTCACTCTCCCTGTGTTCCCCACTCTCGCACTATTGCCTAGGTCCGATCCAAGACTTTCCCTTGGGACAAGTTCTATTCGAGCTAATCGCACAACCTCGTAGCTGCACGATTCTATGATTATCTAGTCTGAGAATCATGGCAGGCACACTTGCAGTTCTCGCTCGACAGAATCGAAGGAAAACTTAGGGTCCCAAAGTCAAGAATAGGGGTTTTCCCCCTTCTCCGCCTGCGGCGCTCAGCGCGTGTGTTGCCTGACTGCGCAGCCCCTCCGTGCATCTGCCGTAGTAGTAATCCAACTCGCTTCCCCCCCTTGATTTCTTTGACCTCGTTGCGTGCCTAATCATCATCGCATCAGCATGTGCGTATTTCGTGAAGGGTTTTGCCGTGCTGAGAGCTTGGTAATGTAAAAAAAGGAAACAATTGCCGGCGACCATTCTGACTCCTTCCCGTCCCTGTCTTTGTCATTGCCGGCGCCCGAACGCCTTTGTGCAATAATGCCCTGTATCAGCCTCACTTTACAAGGCCTCTCCGGCCTCGTGCCCCCTTTCATCGCCTGTGAACCTGTCGTCTCCGCCGCTGCACTGCATGTGCGTCTTTGACTTCTCCCTCCCCCCCCCCCACCCCATTCCTCTCATTTTTCTTCGTCTCTATCTTACCTTTGTTCAAGTTCTTCGCGCTACATCGCATTACCTCTAACGGACTCGGAACAGCCTTTTTTTTTGTAGACACCGCGTCTCACGTGAGTGACCTGATGACTCCTCCGCAAACGTAATAAAGAATCCTGTGCCTCGAGAGAAACTACTGCATGTCCTTCTGAGTGCCATCCAAAGCGTCCATCCGCGTACATTAGTGGATTCGATACCCTCTGGCTGTGAGCTTCGCCTTAGTCGTCGTCTTCAATTTCATCCCGTCTCTTCACTCTCACCTCACCTTGCTTTGCGGTGCCTCTGGCGCCCCTCCCTATTGGACAACTTCTTTCCCTCTCTCTAGTTACTCCCCTCTAATTCGTAATTCGTCTCCGTGTGGAACTCCCTTCAGCTTGAGACAGCTTCACGTGAATTTCCGTTGGGCGCAGATAAACTGAATTTGCTTTTCGAACCACTAGCCACAGCAATCAATGATCCGAAAAACTTCCGGCTTCTGCGATCAATAGCTAATTACAAAGAAGCCCGCCTGCCATGCTGGTGATTACAAGATGTACATGCAGAAAAAGCGTGGAAGTGGCAGTGTTCAAACACTTTCTGTCATTCCAATTACCCCATCCATCCTGACAGTCCAGTTCCTGAGCCACGTGATACAACTTGTCCGCGGTTGGCGGGTGATTTGCATCGCCCAGTATGCACCGACATACGCCTGGTCTTTGGACAAATGAATCCACGTTCCCTCGGCGTGAAGGGGTGTTCAGGGCCATTGTCAATCAAGTGTCTAACATGGCCTCGAGAATCGGAACTGAAGTTCCGACCTGGATAGGTGGATCTGCTCACTGGCAGGCTTCCGCAAGGCGCATCGTGGCAGTGCTAAAGGCTGAGGCTGCGACATCACCTTTCGTACCACGGAAGAAGAATTGAATGGAACGGCACGCCCTTCATAGCTGACGTGTCAGTGATCCTTCTACGCCACTCCCAACATATAGTGTATTTGAAACGAGGTTATCATGCGTTGTCAATGAGGTCACTTTGACATCGGATTTAGGAAGCACCGGAAATTCCAAAGTCGTTTTTGTAGCCTTCGTCCTGCCATATAAAAGGCACCCTGAAAGCCGCGGCAGGAATCCAGCACCCTAATCTGATCTGACTACTCAAGTTCTGCTATCTATTACTACAATGTTCTCTTACTGCGACGGCAACAAGAAGGCGGTCTTGGTAAACTCTGGCCGCTCTCTCCGATGTTCGTTATCCCTCATTTTGACACTTGTAGGTTGGGATCAACTACGCTGGAACATCCCAAGCACTTCACTCTGCGCAGACCGATCTGATCAATTTTCTCTCCGTCCTTAGAGGTAACCTTGATTTGGCTCCTTTTGCGGGTTGCTTGCTTCTCACATTTCACTTTGACAGATTATGGTTTCAACATCGAAAACAATACTCGTCCCTTGAGCGACGTCGGTCCTCTGTACGCTACGAAGTCCGAAATCCTTCGTCAAATTCACTGGCTTGTTTCCGGTGCTCGAAAGGACGATTCTCTTTTCTTCTTTTGTAGGTTGCTTTTTTTTGAATTCGACCATATAGTCTCGACCTCATACATTGACTCCCCAGACGCCGGTCATGGTGGAATTCATGGATCCACAAATTGTTCGTGCATTTCGAAGATATATTACAATTATTCATCATTGATCATCTTTTATGATGCAGATATTCTTGCCCATCATGGAGAAAGGATTACCAGCCACGAGCTGCATCGTGCTCTGGTGAGAAGCCTTAATGGCAACTTTGACGTAACTTTGTGATTTAAACTCTCATAGGTCGACCCTCTTCCAAGGGGATGCGGGCTTACCGTGAGTGCCGGTCTCTTCCCTCAGCTTCTGCTATAGTAACGGTTTCAAAATACCAGGTTGTCTTGGATGTAGGTTCAACGCTCCTGTCTGAGGGTGCTAGCTTATAAATTTACTAAAAAATTCACATCAGTGTTGCAACGCCGGTTCTATGCTTGGTGCGTCAATTTGACCATTGTCAGATTAGTGTTCTATATGTTCACGGTTGCTATCCTAGATCTCAAGTACAACGTGTGTTACCCCCTCTGTCTGCATATTCCAGAGCCTTCATTATTTTTCTTAGTACATGGATCGTCAAGATGTCATCAAAGATGATCCCGAGATCTACCATTACGCTCGCCGATCTTCTGCGGATGTTGTAAGCAGGCTATTTTTTATTTTGAATGAGCTTTAACAAATTTTTGGTCCTAGGTATGCTGGGCTGGTTCTCAGGACGATCAAAATGCCTCGGAGAATTACTTCGATGGATGGCGGTTTGGAGTCATGACCCATGTATGTTTTTTTTTCTCTTCTTCACGTAGAATTTAGCCTGAATCGGGCTTCTAGGCCTTTAGATATGCTGCAGGTGAGTAGGGGGTTATCGTTGACACTGCGCTTCAATAACAACAATATCCAATGACTCTAGTCGGATATCCTCGTAAAACATTTTTGCAACTCTTTGATTCGCTCAAGTAGGATGGCCTTTTTTTTGGCATCCGTACTATCCGTATTCATCTCTGTTCACAGCGGATATATGTCGGGGTTCCCGCAGAATGTCCAACTGAGCAGCACCAATCGCATTGTAGGTAACCGTTACTATCTCCCAATTGGTCACTAATCAATACGGGTACCCACAGAACGCGTACGAGGAGTTTACCTTTTAACCGAGCTCCTTCCCAATAGTAGATCTCTTGACCGTTTGGTTTCTCGATCGATAGAATTTACTGGCGGTCATCTAGGTGTAATGCTGGCCTGCAATTTTTGATTCGAAATGTCCGAGGTATTCTATGTAGCTTTGTTACTCTCCTTGTGCGGTAGTTCAGAGCAAATATAGACCCAAGTTATTATTGAGCTAAAAAAAAGTCGGTTTGAATAACAAGTCGCCGGTTTCTTTTTTGGGACAAAATGTCTTACTAGTAAACGAAGGCTTGTTTTTATATTCCCATGTCCGAGTCATGTACAACGTGCCGTGGACCGTGATTAAACAATAATAAGAGGGGACTATCTATGTCGGGACGTGATGCGAGGGAAGTAACAACATAGGACACGCAGTGAACTTCGGGACGTTCCAAGGGTAGAGAAGGTGCAGAATGCCGTGTCTTTGGCGACTGGGTGTGGGAAAACGCCGATGCACCCGTTCTATGTCCGTTAGGACCGCTGTAACTTGGCATCTATCATCGCGCACCACCACCATCACCTCATGCTTTGATACACGTGGGGTTATTCCGAGTATCGCATGGCATTTGAAATGTGGCATTTCACGCATATGTGGTATGGGAAGACAAGAACTGTCACGCATGCACGCATGCATACTAACTACGGAAGCGGACACTGTAAACAAGATGGGGTGAAATTTCTCTAGTACTGTATGACAAAGAAAAAAGGGGAAGAGCCAATGTCCCCCTTCACCTCCTCCGGCTTTCGGCAACAGAGCAGAACAGGGTCGAGTCGGCGCTTATAAATTATAAGCGTGCGCGTCAAAGGGATTCCCAAGGGTGTAAACAAATCGTTTACGGCAGGCAACGTTATGAATGGCACGCCCAATGGTCATGGCACAGCAGCGGGCGCATACGATGCATTGATATACGTATAACTGTACGTACGGTCATCCCTGCCCCAGTCTTAAATTATGCAGGCACTGATGGCTTCGTCACTATAACACGCTCAGATGCTGATAGTTGGGCTCTTTTCTTGAAAGTTGTGTGTATGTATTCATTTGCCTTATCCTTGAATTACGGACACCAGTACTGGAGGTATGCACATCGTATGTGTATTTCCATGGAATAAAGGCACGCGGACGGACGCCCGCAAGGCGCATGGAGAAAGTTGTAAGACCATATCGAGATCATCAGACGTCTTTGGCAGGCAGCGTAACGTTCTCATCATCATTAATGTGATGGTATGTTACACTGTATATTATATTCGGACATCGATCATACAATTGAGTGTTTCATCATTGTAATACTCACCAGTTAAAAGTTAAAGCTATGCATGGTTGAGCCCTGAAAATTATGCAATGCATCCTACTAGTATCTTATGTATGAAACTGTATATATACGTAGCATTGTGCCGCGGAACACCAGGTGCCTCGTTGTAAATATTCATGGGAATAAAGGTGCACGTATGCGCACGCGCACTCCCACCACAAGGCAGCAGTTTGATAGGTAAGGCAAGCTACTGGATATATTAGAACCCAGCTACTGGGAGAGTGAGCTAGCCAAGATCCATCAGAATCCGCCAGCCAGAAGTGAAGAGTGCAGGCAGGGCTTCCATGGCCAGTTCCAGGCAGCGCCAAGGGTGCGATCGGTGGCGTCCTGCCAGTGGTAGCACCCGCGCTCAGCCTTCTATCGTGTATTAGTGTGGGAGTGATGGCTATGGGAACAAGAAACTCGTTTCCGCGGGCTTGGAAGTACGCTAGTAATATGCTTCGATGTCCCATTCTCTACGCAACCCTCCTTCTTTTTAATTGATTGACACATATCTCTATTTCGGGGTAATGTATCGTCGTGGAAACTGTAAAATGAGGCTAACACGCGGGTTGAAGATCGAAGCTTTGAGGTCTGGAATTCTGGAACTTCAAGTTGAAGGCTCAGGCCGTTCAGTTCACGCCTCGAGACGAATGCATCACAACCTTAAACGGGAATTCACGTGACAAGCGGAGGCTGCTGGGAAGAGATCCGAGTTATCGGGAGCAGCCAGAACGACGACGCACGTGGATAAAGCATGATGTTCAAAAGTCAACGATTCCTACAATGCTTCTCGATATCGAAGAAATATACACATCTCCCTCATTTTGACTTCTTAAGATCCTTACTCGCAATCGTGCAAGGATCTCAGAGCTTAGAACCGCCGAGGGCCTCGACATAGCGCCTCTCAGCTTCCTGGAAATCGATGACATTCCAGATGGCAACGAGGTACTGGCAATCCACCGATTAGCGGGCCGATGGGAAGGACGAAAAGACGATCTAGGAACTCACGTCGGCCTTCACGTTGAGATACTGCAAGTAGAAGGCGTGCTCCCAAATGTCAACTCCGATAATAGGAACGTGAGTAGTAAGGGGATCTTGGTTCGCCGTGGTTACGACCTCAAGTTGGCGGCTGAGGGGGTTATAGCCCTGGCGATCCCAGAGTCAATCTCAGTGCCATTGAACCCCGCCATCTGGCGAGCGATAGCAAAGAGTGCGTGAAACGTACGAGCCAGCCCCAGCCAGAGCCCTGGATACCAGCGGTAGTGGTGTTGAATTCCTTTTTGAGCGCATCCAAGCTACCCCAGCGCTGGTAGATCGCCTCCTTGAGCTTGCCTTCTTGGAGTTCACCTCCATGGCCCTTGCGCTCAGCCGCCGAGGGAGCAAGGTTCTTCCAGAAAAGAGAATGGTTGATGTGACCTAGATAACGGTATGCGTGATCCGTGAGGGAACATGGGCGGCGCCACGATGGAGTTGTTCAATTTTACGTACCACCGCCGTTGAATTTCAGGGCCGGTTGAAGGACGATGCGTTCCTTGGGAGTGCTAGCCTGAGCATACGCCTTCTCGGCAGCATTGAGGGCGTTGACGTAAGTCTGGTGGTGCTTCTTGTGATGAAGTTCCATGATCTGACGTGAGATGTACGGTTCGAGGCCATCGTATGCGTAAGGCAGATCGGGGAGGACGTGGCCGGACGACATTGTATCACTCGCTGTGTGAAGGAAGAGAGAAGAGGACTAGGGATGAAAGGGGTGTTCTATTCTCTATCTATTTATCGGACGCCGAACGCTGATTCCATCGATGACGTGACCGCATGTGACGTCGACCCTTGCCGAATCGAATACGAATACGGCGTGCGATGCTGATGCTCTACTCGGTCCCCCATCGAGGACGTGGTTTATCAACGAGTCCTCCAAAGCTAGTTCCAGGCGGGCCTAGATCCAATTCTTTCGAGATGAACTACTGAACGATCTGTGGCATATCAGGCGGTGGTGTATGCACCACACACGCCCATGTGATGGGACTGTGGCGTTGCTTACTGTGTGCGTGTGCGCCATGTAGAATCACAAAGGAAACTACGTATTATTATATGCTCAAATCGTAGATTACATCACTAATAAATATAGACAAAGACAAAACATCAAGTGGTTGGTTTGGGGTTACAAGACGCGAAACTGCTCATATGGTCGTGACTTTCGTCGCGTAACGCGGGAAACGGGTGGTTGCGAGCGCGGGATAGTGGGGTCCGCGCCAGTTGACGGCCTGGGCACGAGTTGCGTAAGCCCGGGATGGGTGGTGGAGATGCTTCGAGTTGAAACGCTCTTGCCCGCGCCCATCTTCAAAGCCATCCGTATGTCGTCTGGCCTTTGACTGCTGAACCGCACGTGCTTCGGTTTTACACGTGCGACTGGTGCTGCATGGAAAGTAGTAGGATTCTGGCGGGGGGGAATAGGGTGGGGTGGAGCGGGGTGGGGAAGAGGGAAAGGGGGCTGTGATGAGGCGGGAGGAGGGGAGTAGAAGGAGGAGGGAGGAGGCGGGTACGGGTACGAAGCGGGGGGAGGAGGAGGGTAAGAGGAGACGGGGGGTGGCGGGTAGGAGGAGGCAAGGGGACCAATCATGTTACCAGAGCCGCCCCAGCCAAACGAACGCTATCGGTAAATGTTTTTTAGCCAAAAGAACGTTGACCGAATGGCAGCGGTCCTAACGTACCGCACCTGTGTCGTTGGCACTATCGATGGCAGGATTGAGTTCGCGATCATAGCCACGACCACCGAACTCTGATCGAGTAGGCCCATCCCACGAGGGTGAGCGAATGTTGCCTCTCCCACCACGGCCTGTGGGAATTATCTACACTCACGCTTGTCATATGCATGAAGGCCAGATACAGAAGTAGAAAACATACCGCTCTGGGATCGCCATATGGGGTACGGTGTCTGCCGCGGGTGTTCCAATGATCTTCGCGACCAGTGCCTTCATAGCCTCCGGCCGGAGAACGAAAGTTGCCTGCGCCACCACTGCCAGCATATTGCTGTGTGAAAGCGTGAATAAATGGAAGGGGAGGACGACTTGCTCAGGATAAGGAGAGCACGTACGAGACCAAGACCCCGAGAGGTTGATCGCTCACTGACGGACATATAGAATGTGAGAGAAGTCTATGTGATAGAGTTGATGTGTGGTTTGGGAGAAGAGAAGTAGCGCTGATGAGAGAGTAGGATGGCTCCAAGTGGAGTGCCCCGAGTGGTGTGCGCGTGAGGCGTCCGTGGAGTATGATATATGATGGCCGATTTCCACATTCCAGATCATATATCTCCATCACCACTGTGCTCACTACCTCTCGCTACTGATATTCAATTCCATGAGGAATGTCAATATCGATGGCTCAGGCTCCAGCGTGGGTCTCCAAGATCCTGAGGAACCCGCACAGGGAACCAGATCAAGAGATGATGACGTTGATGACTCGGCAATATCCTTTCTTGACCCTGATGACTCAGCATAGAAAACAGGCCACCATTTTTCTTCTTCTGATAAGACATTACAGTTAAGGAATATTCAAGTACACATGGGCAGAAAAAGACAGTAAGTACTCTGGATTGACAATCCTATGTCAATTTCCCACACAATTTTAGGCACTTACCTGACTGCAGCATGTTAAATCCTCCAGGCATTGTCTGAGCCAATTTAGGCCAAGTTTATTGGAAGCCAGAAACTATGTATTTTCTTGTAAGACGCATGGAGGCTCCTCAACCCAATCATAGATTACATCACAGAAACAAAACAAATCCAGGGGCCCGCGTTCGGTTGGGTCACAATATTTGACAAGATTCTTCGAAGATTCACTGATACACATTCATATTCATATCACTTGAGAACTTTCACTGCATGACTTGACGCGTATCGACAGCCGTCGCGAGGAATTCTTCCTTTGCACATAGCCATCGGGGCCCCATCACGACCCATGGCGCCCGTCCTTGGACCCAGGCTCGCGTGGGTGGTTCACTCACCGCGCCGCCACGGCCACTGCCAGTAGCTTCGAAATCGTCTATGCTTATGCTTTCCGTGCATGTGGTTGGCACCATGCGGGCTCACGGGGTCGACGCGGGGTAACTCGCCAGCGGTAAGATTCGCAAGGCCTCCACGGCCGACGGAGTTCCTGAAATTTCAGAAAAGAAAAGACCAGGTTCGCATATGAAAGATCACAAGGGAGAGCATTAAACTTACACCCTCGGAGCATGCAGGTAGGAGCCACGCTCAGACTCGTCCAATTCTTCGATAACCTCCTTCATGGGACCACCGACAACCATGTTCCCGGCGCCTCCACGTCCGGTCGTGGGCGCAGCAGGCTCGCGGGATTGGCGTGGTAAACCGGTACTGTTCCCGGAACCTCCACGTCTGGTCGTGTTCGCTGCTGGCTCGCCGGATCGGGAGCGCGAAGTAGAGGTGGGGCGTGGTGGACCGGTACTGCTACCTGCGCCACTCAGGCCAAACGAATGCTACCGGTAAGGTTTTTTTTTTTTTAGCAAAACGAATCTTGGTCAAATGACGGCTATCCTGACATACCACACTCGGGTCGTTGGCACGATCTATGGCAGATATGAGCTCGCGATCATAGTCACGACCACGGGACTCAGATCGAAGAGGGTCATTCAGCGAGGGTGCCAGTGGGCGCATGTTGCCTCTCCCCCCACGGCCGGTGGGACTTATCTACACTCATGGTTGTCATATGCTTGAAGGTCAGATACAAAAGCAGACACATACCGCGAAGGGATCGCCCGCAGGGACAGGGTCTCTGCCGCCGGGGTTCCAATAACCTTCGCGGCCAGTGCCTTCATAGCCTCTGGCCCGAGAACGAAAGTTGCCTGCGCCACCACGGCCAGGGGAATGCTACCGGTAAATGTTTTTTTAAACAAAACGAATCTTGGTCAATTGTCGGCTATCCTGACATACCACAGTGTCGTTGGCACCATCGATGGCAGATATGAGTTGGCGATCATAGCCACGACCACTGAACTCAGACCGAAGAGGGTCACCCCGCGAGGGTGAGCGAACGTTGCCTCTCCCACCACGGCCGGTGGAAATTATCTACACTCAGGATTGTCATATACATGAATGTCAGATACAGAAGCAGACCCATACCACGCTGGGATCGGCCGGAGGGATGAGCTCTCTGCCGCGGGTGTCCGAATAATCTTCGGGACCAGTGCTTTCAGGGCCTCTGGACGGGTGCCCGCACCACCACGGCCGGTGGATGGCTGTGTGCGAGCAAGGAGATGAGAAGGGGAGGACGACTGGCTCCATAGAGGGAGATAGACGCACGAGACCACTGGTACGGCCACGAGAGCTTGATCGCTCACTGATGGACATATAGAACGGAAAAAGAAGAGTATGTGACAGGGTTGATCTGCAGTTTGGGAGAAGAGAAGTAGCCCCGAGAGAGTGGGATGGCTGCAGGTGGTGCGCGCACGAGGCATAGATAAGCAAAAACGCATCGCATCACATCTCACAGCCTTCCCCCAGGAATGGGGGATACTTCGATACTGTGCCACGCCTCGCAAAATGGGTCGATGGGTATCTATGTAGCGTCTACACAGTTGGCATTGTCTCTTTAGACATACTTGGTTCATTTCAGTGAGATAATTTTGATATCAAGTGCTGCAGAGGTTGTGATTCTGGTTTGTCACTTGAACAAGGTTTAGTTTGTTAAGAAGATCGGGAAGGCGGTCATTTTGTGTGAAGGACCATGTGTGGGCGATTTAGATCAAGGCCGAGCTGCCGGAGCCCGCGTCCACACGACCGTGTCCGTGTCAGCGTCAGCGGCAGGTGGAGAGAAGATCGGCACTGGTGATAGTAAATGATGGAGCCTGAACGGATGGCGAAGGTGCTGGAGCCTGGTGAGGCTCAGCATGGCAGCGGGGTTCATTCTGGTGAAACGAAGGTCGTGGAGGCTGCGGAGAGACTCATCCCTGGTTCTCTCAGTCGTCAAGTCGAGTCTTCCCCTTGCTTATGATGCATAACTACCGCTCCTGCCAGACGAATCCGCAACATCTACGAGCCATGCTCTTACATGCTCTACGAAAACGGCTCGCGCTGACCTCCAAGCACAGCACAAGCGCTTGAAGACGTCAACCGCGTCAAACAAAAAGAATATTCACCTTACGTTAGCGTTGATGCGCAATGCGCGCCCACATCGGCATAGCCACCCAAAGACCAGGCAGGGCTCGAACTGCTCGGTAGCTTGTGGGGTACCAACAAACCAAAAAAATGGCACAGTACGACTGCGAGATGCTATACTCGGCCCGTCGTCGTGGCAGGGATGGACATGGCCATGGATTGTCTTTTGAACAAATAGAGCCATCACTACATCACCAACGAGATCCCTAGAGTTGGTTCCAGGCGCACGGAGATCCAACTCTTTAGGTGGTCTGAATCACCCATGTGACTGGACTGTGGCGTGGCTCACTTGTGCGCATGCACCATGTAGGACAGGAATTTACGTATTTTATTGTAAGCCGCGAGCCGCGTGAGGCTCAGTCGTAGGTTACATCACAGACCCAACATCAAGTGGGTTACAATATTTGACGTTGAGATATATTCATATTCATATCACCAGGATCAGAACTTTCACTGCATGACTTGACACGTATCGGCAGCCGTCGCGAGGAATTCTCCCTGTGCACACACAGGCTTCGGGACTCTATCACGGCCAACGCCACACCGAATTCCAATCAGACCCATGGTGCCCTGAGTGGCTCGTTCCCCGCGCCGCCACGGCCACTGGATTCGTAATCGCGCCTATGCCAATGCCTTCCGTGTGGATGGTTGCGTCCCGTGGCGTGCGCCGGCTCGCGGAATCGGTTGCGCAGAGTCGAGTTGGGTTGTTGTGCACCGATTATGTTACCTGCGCCGCTCCGGCCAAACCAATGCTACCGGTAAACCTTTTTTTTTTTTAGCAAAAAAGAATTCCTTGCGCCAAATGACAGAGGGGATCCTAACGCACCACACCTGTGTGGTTGGCACCATCGATGGCAGATATGAGATTGCGATCATAGTCACGAAGGAACTCAGATCGAGAAGGGCCATCCCGTAAGGGTGACTCGAAGCGAAAGTTGCCTCTCCCACTATGGTCGGTGGGAATTGTCTACACTCACGGTTATCATATGGATGAAGGCCAGATACAGAAACTGACACATACCGTGCTGGGATCGCCATATGGGATGGGGTCTCTTCCGCGGGTGTTCCAATGATCTTCGCGACCAGTGTCTTCATAACCTCTGGCCGGCGAACAAAAGTTGGTGCGTGCACCGATTATGTTACCTGCGCCGCTCCGGCCAAACGAATGCTACCGCCGGTAAACTAGGGATGCGCACCGTACCCGTACCTCACGGCCCGGACGGGTCCGTACTACGGGTCCTGTACCCGTGCCGTGAGCAGCTTCTTTTACCTGCCTGGACGGACGGCGGATGGACGGTCTAGACCCGTTCAAGACCGTCCGTAGTACGTCCATTTACGGTCATTGAACGGTTGGATGGGCGTATCCGAACTTACTCATGGCTGAAAATGTAAAACTTTGCCCAAAACATCAGATCTATCAGATCTGATCTGATCATTGACTGCTGTTCGCTCTTGTCTTGTCATGGCACCAACTCACCCAGTCGCCGCTGTGCAATTCACTTCAAGAAATCTGTCTTGTGGTTGCCTTAACTCACCTGGTCGGCGCTGTGCATTTCACATCAAGAAATCAAACTCATCTTCCTGGA